>WSYH01011044.1:0-21777 GCA_036426205.1 Ascaphus truei
CACTGCGATGCTCTCCGATGATCCTCACACGCAGATGTGCAAGAAAACATCTCAAACCCCAAAACAATCTTTCATCTTTCCATGACTCACCGAAGGACTTTTCACCCCACCCACACCCGCCAGAAAAAAACATATTAACGGAGATCTACCTTCTATTTTTGACTCAGAAAACAGATTGACAGCAGAAGCTTTGTTTTGAAATGATCGCAGCAAATGGGAATTTCCCCTAACAAAAGCACAACAGAAAAAGGCTGCTCCTCAAAGTGATTACTTGAGGCATTTGTGGCTAATTTTACGCTGGCCGTTAATTCTGTTTTCTCTCGGTTTGGGCCCTCCAGCACATGAGTTTTAAAGGCGGGGAGTTTGTCATACTTCACTGAGCCAAATGAGTGGGATTAAGTGGAAATGGACCGAAAGTGAATATAAAAGAATTACATTCAATTTTCAGACTTGTAAGTGTTAGACCCCAGCACTGTAAGTGTTAGACCCCAGCACTGTAAGTGTTGGCTCCAGCACTGTAAGTGTTAGACTCCAGCACTGTAAGTGTTAGACTCCAGCACTGTAAGTGTTAGACCCCAGCACTGTAAGTGTTAGACCCCAGCACTGTAAGTGTTAGACTCCAGCACTGTAAGTGTTAGACCCCAGCACTGTAAGTGTTAGACCCCAGCACTGTAAGTGTTAGACTCCAGCACTGTAAGTGTTAGACCCCCGCAGTGTAAGTGTTAGACCCCAGCACTGTAAGTGTTAGACTCCAGCACTGTAATTGTTAGACTCCAGCACTGTAAGTGTTAGACTCCAGCACTGTAAGTGTTACACTCCAGCACTGTAAGTGTTAGACCCCAGCACTGTAAGTGTTAGACTCCAGCACTGTAAGTGTTAGACCCCAGCACTGTAAGTGTTAGACCCCAGCACTGTAAGTGTTAGACCCCAGCACTGTAAGATACGTGACTGCTCTACATGTCAAGGTTGGCTGCCATAAAGAAAATGCAACACGTTTACAATGCCCATTATGGGCTACTTGTGGAACCAGCTATAGCAGAGGAAATAAATGCCACAAGTGCAATTATCAGAACGGAGTTATGAATCGGTTCCAAAAACAAGGATTCTTTATGTATAAACACACAGACACACACACACATATATATGTACACATATACACAAATACAGTATATACACAGACACACACACATACACACACATACATATATATATTATATATATATATGTTTATACACACATACACACACTGCTGTAATGAGTACATACATTCATCTCATATGTTTTGGTTGAAATGTGTCGTGTTGTTTTGGAGGGATTGCTGCCACAGAACCAGTAGGGCCTGCTCTGTATGAAAGGTACAAAGCGTGCGTTGTTATTATGAAGCTGAGAACTATTTGTAGCATTTCCAGCTGTCACACATGGTGCAGTCCGCAGATTACAGGACTCAAATGTCAGTCGTTTTATCACTGTGTTTTCTGCAACAGACAGCTGCCTTCTCCTGACAGAGGGAGACATGCACTTATTGTGTCTGGGTGGGTGTGAGCTTAGTGTCACCTAGGGATGTCATCAGTGTAGGTGCTTACGTTTGTGACTGAGGTTAGATTTGTGTTGCCCTTCATGTTTATTGGGTGCTGATCCTCCGGCACTACAGCTATTACTGGTATGTCAATCACCTACACGCCTGTTCTTTTGTTGCGTGAAATGAAAAAACTTGTTTACAAACTTTGAAACACGTTTCTTTAATAGGTCGGTAAATGCCAGGTAATTATTGGTGTTTTGGTATACAAAGACACATAGAAAAATAACAATTTAACAAGCAGAAATTAGCCCAAAATATGTAGGACAAGTAATTCTAATACCAACTATAATTCCTCTGCCCGCCCACGGAAAACACCCAATTAATACAAGGAGGGCACAATCAGAGCACAGTACTGTGATACATTTATACCCAGAATGATACTTTCATTCCAAACTGGAATTAGTATTAATTGTATACATCTGTGGTCTCTCTGTACCAGGTACCCATAATTCTCCCCTCTGCCTGGAAAAGGCGCCCTAGACCGCTGTGACTTAAAGCTGCAGTTCAGTCAATATCCTGCATGTGTGTTTTTTTTTTAATAAATCAGTTCTGTAGTAAGAAAAAATACTTTTAGACTTTTCTGTTTTTAAAAAAACAACTTTGAAAGACCAATTTTCTTGTATTCTATTTTAACAGCCATTTGCTAAGGCACTGCCCCTTCATGTCCTGTCACAAGCCCTGGCACACCCCTTTGTCAGCCCTGCCCTCCCTCTAGCACATGTCAGTGCAGGAGTGCTCATGAATATTCATGAGCTTCCACGGAGAGACAGAAGCAGAAGAAAAACAGATCCCTTCACTAATGATGTCACCAAATTTCACCGATCAATACATGGGGAACGAATTGACCTGCAGCTATACAGTTCACAATGCAGTGTTACAAACAAATCAACTGGAACCTATACACCTACAAAGAGTAGGGTCCAAGGAGAATTAAATAAATGGCCCAATCTTCCACTATGGAGAGGTGCTGTATCTAGGAGATCTACAGTATAGAGCAACTTATTCTGCAATGAAGTACTGTAAAAGTAGGGGAATAGATGTAACCATTGCTTTGAGGCACAAAGACACCCCTCCCTAGATCATGGTGTTTTAATTAGAATTTCCATGTGATGAGATGTAGTACAAGCCAAGAAATTACCCAATTATTTGTCTCTTTAAATGACATGGAAACAGGAAATCATGTTTATGTGTTGTAATGGGTGGCATTTAGTTTCTGCGCCCAGTATGGGGAAGTTCACCAGGATGACAAGAAATTCTACAAATTAGCCTGGCACGAAAGGCTATGAATGACTTTCACACGCAGCGCCCCCGTTAGCTGGAACAATGTTCGCTAATGATGAGAGAAGGAAGTAACACGGCTTTGTTAATCCTTACCGTAGTACAAGTGTATAATTTCCAAGTATGTCCGAATTTCAGGCCGACCCCTAAATATTTAAAGCAGCCTCCTATGATTCTCCTGTTTACTCCTGCAAAAAAAAGAAAGGAAGCATGGCAGCAACGTGACCCTGTGACCCCTCCAATGGCCATAATACTTCCTTAAATTACAGGTGGGGTTTGACATGTTGAGGTCCCAGGCTCTACACATCCATCGGGCAATGGGGCTGGCATGAACGGCTGCAGCACCATGGGACAGGTCACCCTCCTTCCCGGGTTACTATCCTTCCCGGGTTACACTCCCTCCCTCCCTGGTTACCCTCCTCCCCGGCTTATCCTCCTTCCCGGGTTACCCTCCCTCCCGGGTTACACTCCCTCGCGGGTTACCCTCCCTCCCGGGTTACACTCCTTCCCGGGTTACCCTCCCTCCTGGGTTACACTCCCTCCATCCCGGGTTACCCTCCCTCCCTGGTTACACTCCCTCCCGGGTTACCCTCCCTCCTGGGTTTCCCTCCCTCCCGGGTTACCCTCCCTCCCTATATGTTTTTAGGTCTAGTTTGTTAAAAAATGTTTTTTCAGCTTTAAAAATGTACAGGCATACCCCACATTAACATACGCAATGGGACCGGAGCATGTATGTAAAGCGAAAATGTACTTAAAGTGAAGCACTACCTTTTCTCCACTTATCGATGCATGTACTGTACTGCAATCATCATATACGTGCATAACTGATGTAAATAACGCATTTGTAACAGGCTCTATAGTCTCCCCGCTTGCGCACAGCTTTGGTACAAGTAGGGAGCCGGTATTGTTGTTCATGACGTGATGACAGGCGCATGCGTGAGCTGCCGTTTGCCTATTGGGCGATATGTACTTACTCGCGAGTGTACTTAAAGTGAGTGTCCTTAAACCGGGGTATGCCTGTATTCTTATGTTTATATTTAATTGTTTTATTTGTATTTAATGTTTGTGTGTGGAAAACTATCTATATATATATCTTCTTTATATATATATATATTGACAGCACAAACCAGGGGATAGGTAATTAATTCCATATACAGGGCTCCCAGGATACTGAACAGTTTCTGTCCTGTCTAGGCTGAACAGGGCAGCCTCGTGGTACATGCACTCCATTCCACAGTTTGTCTGCTGCCTGTTTTCTGTCACCTGTCATGCTGATTAGAGATCAGGTATATTTGACCTGTTTCCTGTTTCCTCTCCCCCTCCCCAAGAGCCTGGAGGCTGGAAGGCTGCTGAACTACAGAGGGGGGAGAAGCCTCTTCCCCAAACATGTTCAATCATTCTGTTTGTTTGTCTAAGACTGTTCCACTTCCAACCCTGAGTCAGGGATATCTAAGTTTAAGTTATCGCTCAGATGAGGAGCTTTTTGTTTGGCTTTGTTTTCTGTTTGCACTGTGGCTGTCTCAGTGTCTGGGACTAAATAAACCAGGGATAGCCTGTTTAAAGGAACAGTACGTGACGTCTCATCATTTAACCTACCCTAAAAGACCGTGTTCTAACAGTCCCGGACAGACGGCGGAGCCCCGGAGTAAGCCGTTTGTCACAATATGTATATCTTTATTTATATATCGCCATTAAGGTACATAGTGTTCCACAGCAATAATACACGTGATAATTATATAAATAACAAATAATACATAAGAATTGCTTTCAGAAGAAGTGCTTTCAGACATAAAAGTGACATTTAGGAAAACCAGTTCCTGCCCCGAAGAGCTTATAACATTACTATATGTACCAAATCGATAGTATACACATACTTTAAAACTCTTTTTTTATTTTGTCAAAAAAAAAAGTCTTTGTATCTTGAAAAAAGCTTCATCAGATAGACAATCAATGCTGGGAGAGAAAAAATTGGTCCAACATGTTTCTTCCTCTTTTTCAAGGGCTGTTAAAACACCACAGATCCCTTTACAGTACTGTACATCCCTATATACAGTACATGTAGGTATATTCCATGAGATTTACATCTTCCAATCATACTAATTACACATTAAGAACAATTAAACACACCAAAATAATCAGCAGAGTCTGGCTAACACTTCGCTACGAAAAAATTACAGCATGTTTGTCACGTACGACCCCCTGCTATCACGCGACCTGCATACGGGACAAGGGTTAATACCGACGCTCGCAAGCGTACCCACTCTTCACCCACTCAGGGGTCCCTCAAATGGGTTGTATCTCCCCTCAAGCCATCCCAATATACCACCACCATGAACAGCACACAAGTGAGCACGTGACTTTAGATATGCAACCAGGGTTAATACACAAAGGCTTCTCTAGCAACCCCCCTTTCTCCTCTGCAAGGAGCCAGCGAGTTAGTCTTAACCCCTACTCAATTGCACATCATAACCGTCCACTGCCACCACCTGAGGTTATGCAGATATGATAACAGATCTTAGACTAAAATATCCGCCAGGGCCTCAGGTCCCTGTTTATTATAGGAAAAACTATGCACTCTAACACAAAATCAGTTGTAGTAACATGTGCCCGAATTTAGCAAGTTATTCTCTCCAGCGTGCACAAAGTTCATTCAGAGCCCAAAGCATTACTTATTAAATGGTTTAATATATATAAAAATACAGTGCTTGAATTACAGAAAAGGTATTACAAAATAGACATACAATTACAATATAAGGCAGAACAGCTTCTTAAAATAAAAGGGGTAAAACAGAAAATCCTATACAGTACATTACCACATGCTATGGATTTTTCCCAGAGAGGCACTGGGTCAGAAGATGAGGTCTGCCATGCTTTCCAAGCATGCCTCTGGTCAGATCTGCTGTTTTACAACCTGGCCCAGACTTAAGTACAATTCTTTCGTAGGGCACCTTCATGAGCCCACCCCTTCTACAAAATACCTTGAAGCTGTTCTCCCCCAACCCTGTCTGTAGACCTTGATTAATTCAATTGACACCTTGAGTGGGCCATCCACATGGACCCCCCTCCCTAAGTAAATCCCTTTGAAATTCAGAGCAGCTCAAAGAAACAGTTCTGACCTGTTTCAGACTCAGCATTTTGTATTTTTCTTAAAAGTGTAGCTCATTAACCCCTTAAGCACCAGAGGGATTAAAAATACCCAATATCTCATGACATTATCATGACAATGTTTAACAGACTCCATGGACAAATTTAGAAATATTTGGGGACCTTGGATAGACAGAATGGCAGAACCAGGGTTTGTAGGACAAGACCTGGAACTCTAAACTATGTTGATTTGTGGCTGGCAGCCCCAGGATGGTTATCAGGTTTCTGTTTGTTGTAATGAGTGTAGCAGCTTCAATGGTTTTGTGATGCTGTTTTGGAGGAACAGAATAAAATAGTGTTGTATTGAATAATAATAGTGGAAAATAAATTAGTACTGAACTGAATACATTGTAACCATGTAAATGTTGTGCCATGCCCCTATCAACCCTCCCCTTACCCCCCTCACCTCCCTCCCTCCATTTTCGCTTTTGTATCCCTCAATTCCCACTCCCCCAACGTTATATGCATATTAAAAAATTCTTTAATGTTATCTTTTGTTGTTTTAGAAAAGTGACAGAGAAGCCCAATGATACATCCAATATGACAAAATGCACAGTAAAATACTTATATATTCTCTTGAAAAAAGGTAATTTAGTTTAACCCTTTGGTCAAGCGTCGTAAGCCTGCAAGCCACGTCAAGGCAGACCCAGTTTGCAGGTCCTAACACTACCAGATAAAATACTAATATACCTTTATTAGAATTAAAATTCTCATGTACCTCTATTAGGAGGGAGAATGATCTTATAAAAGAAATACAAATATAAAGTTTTGTAGCCAGGGCTGGTTTCTGGCTACCAGTCTGTCCTCCTGGCAGTAAGCCCTGGTAAACACAGGTCTGCCAGGACTAATCCTGGGTTTTCCCCACCCCTAGTAGCTTCAGTGAGTCACAGTGGAGGCGGTGCAACTAGGCCAATGTGTCCAATCAGGGACTCAGACCTGGTTCCTGCTTTTCTTGTACTTAAGGAGCTGCACACCCCAAATTCAGCAGTTGTGCCTCTACCCTTGAGAGAGGCTGGTCTACCCGAATAACTGTGCAGGGCTCTGTCATTTTATGCACCCTCCCCTAGGGGAGTGGAGTGGGAGACTATTCCTCTTACTTCACCAGGGAGTAAGGGTAGGGCTAGGACTGCTTCAAGTGCCCTTGGCTTGGAGTGAAGGTCCAGGGTACATCCTGAGGGTGAAGGCCTTAAGAACTGCCAGCTGCTGTGAATGCTGTAAGATCTGCAGTGTGCAATAAAGTGTGTTCCTGTTATACTATACCTTCCTGCCTGAGACTGCAATCTATCAGAGGAATGGTAAAGAAGTTCTCCTGCAGGAATTGTCCCCCACATCCTGGGGCCTGCAAGAGATGGAGCCTCTGTCACCGTGGGTACGAATCAGTTATTACCCCAGAAGCCTGTTCTGACCTCCCCTACCACCATGCGGGAAGCTCAGATCTAGTGTGAGCCAGCAGGTATGCACCGCACCACACCACCCCATGTAGCAGCAAAAATTCTCCAGGGGGGCGGGGGGTGAGGTATATGTGCTACAGTTTAAAAAAAAATGAACAATTAAACACCAGTTTCAAATAGGCACATAAGTAATCTTATACATACAGCGCCTTGTAATCACATTAATAATGTCAAAAAAGAAAATATATACAGGTGTAACACCCCAACCCACTGTAGAAAATAGGGTGTACACCAAGCATGTCAAACTCAAAGGCTAACACGGGCCAAATAAACAAGGTTTAAGTTTATGTGGGCCGCAAAAAAACAAAAACTTCAATTTTCATAGAAACGTAGGTTTATTTAGAAAAGTACAGTGTGTGTGTGTGTGTGTGTGTGTGTGTGTGTGTGTGTGTGTGTGTGTGTGTGTGTGTGTGTGTGTGTGTGTGTGTGTGTGTGTGTGAGAGTGTGTGTGTGTGTGTGTGTGTGTGTGTGTGTGTGTGTGTGTGTGTGTGTGTGTGTGTGTGTGTGTGTGTCAGTGTGTGTGTCAGTGTGAGGGTTGTATTACACAGTTTATTTATTTTATTTAATTCTAAGTCACTAAATTTACCACAAACCATTTATGAGCGCAAGTCCTGTTTCTGTTATCTCGAAAGCTCGCACAAATAAAAGCATTTCGTTAGCCACAGAACGGTATCATCTATTTATTTTTTGATTATATATATATATATAATTATAATATAATATATATATACTGTATATTCTAAATTAGGAAACATTAAAAATGACTGAGAAGGTTACATAACTTTATACATTTTAGTTTATTTCAATGCTAATATATTTTTCTGTGACTGGCTTGTACATGAGACGGACGCAAGATTTAACAAAACAGACAGTAATATTAATGTTAGTCAATCTAAAGGTTTTTGTATAAAATTCTTACATACTGTACATTTCATAGATCTCTACTACCTGAACATTAAGTCATTCTATATCATCGAATACACATCATTATTCATGTATGTTATGGCTTCAATCCCTGTTGTGAATTGCTACACTGTTACTATATAATTGCAGTACTGTATATTAAGCAGAGCTGTTACCTGCTCTTAAAAAAATGCAACTATAAAATGTATTACTGTCGTCAATGCCATGCATAAATTGAACGTACAAGTTTGAAAAATAATAATTTATCCAAACATTCACCTCAAGACATATTGATTGATTTTAATGGAGGCAACGTAGACAATGTGTCAAGTCTTTCAAAAATGTACAACATTTTGCAGTACTTAATGTGTTATTAAATCTGCAGTAATTGCTCATTTTCATTTTGATATTGCTGCTGATATAAAATTCAAAATTAAAAGCACTCTACTGGGAAAGGGACTCTTGCAATCCTCCTTAGATTACTACAAAACCACTGTTGATTTGTTATGCTGCAATTATTGTTTTTAATCGAAATGGGATTTATAAAATACACATACGGTATATAAAGTGAAGATATATATTTTTATAGAAGTGATTGCTTTTGAATGTTACAATTTCTCCCGTAGAGAACAACTTTAATGGTAGAATGTCATTTGAAAGGTTGCATCTATGGAGGAGATATTGGTCATAATGGGTGCACTTGTGTAAGGTAAACAGTTGAGAACATCTAGAAATATCAATACAACAGTTGCTTGGTAACAATAATTGAATAGGTCTGCAGTACCAAGATTCAAACAACAAAAAAGTAGTCTATTGTGTAACTTATATTTCCAACTGGTGTTCTATTTTAATAAGTACATTTTTTTTTTATATTGATATAAAAAAAAGTTCATGTTTAACAGAGTTAGCAGTCTATAGTTATACTCACCTACACTGCGCTATTTTATCGTAACATTTAATGAAAAGCTGCTACGGTATCAAATATGAATGTGTCTCCTTGACAACAGAGGTCAAATAGAAATGTAGTGTCAGAAAACGAAAAACCATGGAAAAGTTTTTGAAAGAGCAGGTGAAAGGTTTTAAAGGCTTTAAATATTTCGTTTGTGAAAAGAAGGCTTTTGAAAAAAATTCAAGATATAACATACCCTGTGTTCGGCTTAGTTAAAAGTTTGATGAAGTAGTATACAGTATATATCACAGATGAAATTGCCTATCACACATATATGACATATCTGAAGGATACACAGTAAATATGAAATGTAAAAGTAAAACTCAGTAATAATACAATACTTACTTATTTGGGAATATGTGGGGTTTCGCGTGTTCCTCCCTGACTCGCTTGCACTTCCTGTTGTCAAGAACAACTCATTGTATCTACTTGAGCCTTTTTAAGAAAAGCTTCAAATATAAAATATCTTAATTGCAGAAAAAACTCCAACCTTCTACTATGCTTCTTCCAAAACACAATTCATGTTTACTTCTCTTTTTCATTATGTGTGCTGTACAGAAAGTTACATTTTTGTGCCATTGTATTCAGAAAAAAATTATGTTTTTGGTGCCTTACAGTTAAATGTATTTGGTGTGATTTGTAGGAGTAACGCCTGCACATAAAGAAATAATGACAATTGAAGAAATGTTTGCTTTTTCATGTTTATCTCTAAAACTCTGTTGAAGGGATTACAGTTTTAGCATGTTCTATATCAGGGGTGCACAAACTTTTTCCCCTGTGCCCCCCTGCCTGTTTGCCCCCCTGTTTGTGCCCCCTCCTTACCATGTCTTGGACATCAAATGACCCCGTTGCGTCATTTGACACGGCATTGCCATGGCGATGTGTCGCCAGAGACAAGGTAAGTGAAGTTGCAGAGGCCTCACGCCTTGGGAAGAACACTTGACCTCTGCAACTGCAGCGCCCCCACAGTTTGGCACCACTGCTTTACAATGGAACCATATGGGCCATTTTTTCAATGCCGGGATGTGTTATCCAACACTCACTGACACTAATTAACATGGGACTCGCTTTACAACAGTTTCAACGGTTTCACTATCCAACGCTACTTCCAGAACGGATTCCGTTGGATAACCGAGGACCGCCTGTACACTTATAGCATATGCAGAAAATATAAATATAGCAATTCAGAAGGACAGCAAACAATATATTTTTCATGACCTTATACCATTTGGATCCTGCTGTGGGAAATGTTGACCTTTTTCTTATATGTCAACACCTCTTGTATACAACAAAATACAGCTTATTTTGCATGGCGTATAAAAGTTGTGGATAGAGTCTAGTAATTTGTGTGGTACCTAGTGTACATTAATATTCTCTACTCCATATACGTAGGAATCTTCTCCAGTACTCGGATAGATTTATCACCCCCGGGAGGCCTTTTTTCCCACTGTTAGGGCGCTGGAAAAGACGCGAGCAGCTCGGAGTAGAAGTAATTGAGTCGGACACCAGTGAGCGTTGTCAATAACCTCGCCTGTTTATTAAATGGTTACAGTCAGGTTTTATAGGCGAGCGAGCGAAAGTGTATACGTGCAAAGCTTACTTCCCTTATTCTATGCTTATCTTCAAAGTGACAGATGGAAAGTTACAGTTTGGGAACTCATGGTTTGCCCAGTCTAAGGGCACGGGGGTGCATCATAATTCTTGCTTGAAATGCTGAGACCGTACATAAATTTTAGCTATGCCTTCTTGGCTAAAACTTCCTGTTACTTCATTCCGGAACTATGTCTGAACATATATAGTTCAGAAGTTCAGCCAACATTAAGTGGGTAAAAGGTTAGTTAACATCAGACTAAACGAAATGGCAGTGTTAGTATAGAATGGTTATAGCAGACAAAATGGAGTCCCCCCTTGATACACACATTATCACCTAGTAATGGGTTAATATTCGCCATTTGAGCCTCTACTTCTACTGCATTTACTGTCATTAGTGAGAGGGGCTATTTATTTATAAAAAATGTTATACCCGGAAGTAATACATTGAGAGTTACTGCTCGTTTTCAACTATGTCCTGGGCATAGAGTTATGAGGACAAATAATTCATTGTTACAAATACATAGTTGCATAAGTGAACAGGGTATACATTATATACAAGACATTGCATGCACAGTTAGAGATACTATATATTATTGGCGTATGTAACAGTTACAGACCAGAGTAAAATGTGAAACAGCTTTAGTTTTGAAAGAACTTAAACTGGTGGTGGATGTGAGAGTCTCCGGTAGATTGTTCCAGTTTTGGGTTGCACGGAAGGAGAAGGAGGAACGTCCGGATACTTTGTTGAGCCTTGGGACCATGAATAGTCTTTTGGAGTCTGATCTCAGGTGATAAGTGCTGCAAGTGGTAGGGGTGAGGAGCTTGTTCAGGTAGCTGGGTAGCTTGCCCATGAAGAATTTAAAGGCAAGACAGGAAAAGTGAACTTTGCGCCTAGACTCTAGTGTTGACCAATCTAGTTCTTTGAGCATTTCGCAGTGATGTGTGTTGTAGTTGCATTGGAGAACAAAACGGCATATTGAATTGTAGAGGGTGTCAAGTTTGCTAAGGTGGGTTTGGGGTGCCGAACCGTATGCTATGTCCACATAGTCTGTAATTGGCATTAGCATTTGCTGTGCGATACACTTTCTGACCAGCAGACTTAAGGAGGATGTGTTCCTATAAAGTACACCTAGTTTGGCATAGGTTTTGGATGTCAGGGTATCAATGTGGATTCCAAATGTTAAATGGGAGTCAAACCATATGCCCAAGTATTTAAAACTAGTAACAGGGGCTAGGATGATTTTAGCGTTGGTTCAGATCGGGATCTCAGTCATTGCCAGCTTTAAATTTTTTACCTTGGTCCCAAATACCATTGTTACAGTCGTGTCAGTGTTTAAAAACAGTGTTTTGGGAAAATCAATTTTCAAGTCTCAAAAAGTCAGATTGAAGTATGTGTTCAAGGTCGGAGAGGCTATGGATGTGTGCATATAAGATTGTGTCATCTGCATACATGTGTATTGAAGCTCCCTTACAAGCTGTAGGAAGTTCAGTGATGAACACTGAGAAGAGTAGGGGCCCCAGAACAGAGCCTTGCGGGACACCGTAGGTGATATCCAAGGGGTTGGAGTTAGAACCTGAGATAGACACATGTTGGGATCTACCTGATAGGAAGGAGTGAAACCAGTTTAAATCATGCTTCCCTATTCCAGGGCACTGGAGTTTATTAAGCAAGATAACATGATCAACAGTATCAAAAGCCTTTGCAAAATCTAGGAATATTGCACCTGTAAGTGAGTTGTCCCAGTTCCATTCCACACTGGATCTCATTGCAAATGTTTAGGAGGGTAGTTACCGTGGAGTGTTTGAGGCGAAGTGCATAAACAGATATGTCTCCTTTTAGTGAGTGAGGAGAAATGTCTACCTTCTTGAGCTGGTAACTATTGAAAAGAGTTACTGTGCTGTATTATGTGAGCAGAATCCTGAAACTGATTGAAAGCAAAGTAACGAGTGTGCGGTTGTCTTTATTTATACTGCATGAATGGAGCAATGTGCAACCCAGGCAAGGATCTGAGCAAAAAGCCTTATTGTAGTTGGATGGAGTAGAAAGGCCAGAAGTTGAACCACTGAGGTGGAGCCCTATAAATTGCCCAGTAGGCATTTAATACTAAAAGAAAATTAAGGCACTCAAGATATTTTACAGGTGTCAGAGGTCAAGTAGACAAAAGCCTTGTGCCTTATTAAAGAGGATTCCTTATTGCAAAGCTGCAAAATAGACTTGAACTGTGAATATATTTTCTAAGACGTGTGCTCTTATTCCATCTGATTGGGAGTCTTGGGACCTAGATGACCTGTGGTAGGTGAAGAGTATTTGTGTGTATTGAAATTGCTTTAGCGAATAATCGGTATTATTTTGTTGGACTGTGGAACCTGATTTAAAAAAAAATAGCAATTTCAAAATATATAGCTCTTTTCATTTACAATTTGTTTTAAAGTTATAAGTCTCTGGCACTCTAGCTGTTATACAGCACAAACACCCATTTACCATTTTCCCTTTATAAGATCTGGACCAGCCATTCCAGCAAGTATTGTGCAATAATTCCTGGCTGTTACTCTCACCGTCTGTGACTTGCTGTGTAAAGGTGCTGACTTTGAAAACAATGACACTGCCATTGAAGCAGGGAAGACTGTTTCAAATCCCCCTGCCAGCTGCTTGTGACCTTGAACAATCACTGCCTTGGGCTTCAAACAAAGATTGTAAGCTCATCAGGTCTGTGACTAAAATCCTGTACAACGCTGCACTCTGTATTTTAATTGTGAAGGGCGTTGAGTCTCATTGGGAGAAAAATGAAATAAAGTTGCTACAGTATTATCATCATCGCTCTCAATGACCATCCGTTCATCTGAGATTCATCTTTCCTAATCACAGCACATTATCCCATTAGATGGGGAGCTGCTTTAATATCAAATCATATTCAAGTAATGGCTTTTACTTGTTCTGTAGGAACATATGCAGGGTCGGTTTTACAAATGGTGCGCCCTTAGGCACTCACTTATTTGCCACCGCCACCCTCCTCCTCCAGCGTTGCAGCGTCTAAGGACGTCGCAACGTGACGTCAAATGATGCTTCAGAGCTGAAGGAGGGTGGTAATGGAGCAATGGCCCTCTGAAATCTTCTTGAAGTGGTGGGACATGGAGGTGCCGCCCCTCCTATTTTGCTGCCCTAGGCCCGGGCCTACTGGGAAATATGGGCCTGAACCTAAGTGATACTAATGTGATCAAAATAAACAGAGCACTAATACACTGCAGTGTTACAATATTATATACTTGTAATACAAGTACATAATACTGAAATATATCATATAACAGTATATTGATTTAAAGGACTAATCCAAGCAGTCTTTTGTTGTTGTTTTTTTTTACATAGGTTTGAAGCAGGGAGCTGAAGGGGGTGCCAGTATCTCTGCAAATGTTAACGCTCCCACGTAGACCAATAGTAAGCTGCACCGGATGATATCATGGCTTCCTATTGGGCCACAGAACGTGGGAGCATTGAAAATACGCCATTATATGAACCCAGCAAGCAAGGGGACCCTATGGAGGTTAGGAAGCATGGGGTTCCCCGGAGCTGAAATCAATGGGGTTCAGCTATGGAGACCCCCTGCTTCAATCCTATGTAAAAATAAAAATGGGGGGGAAATGGTTACTTGGATTGCCTCTTTACAAACACTTTGAATTCTTTAACCCACAATTGCTGCCAGTTGTACATATACACAATTGCTGCCAGTTGTACATATACACAATTGCTGCCAGTTGTACATATACACAATTGCTGCCAGTTGTACATGATGTGTTCTGATTTGTGCTATTGTTCTGCACTGTTCTGATTCTGTCTTAAATCTTATTCTATAATTTCTTTTTGTAAATGAGACCATGTATATAACGATTCAAGACGAACACAGTTATAATTTCGTACTTTATGTTAGTGTGCCATTTAATAACTCTCATTCTTTTGAACAAGGACTCGATGTTGGTTTTGAAATGTTTTTATTCTCCATGGTTAGTTTGGTTTGGAATTAACAAAACTGTAGTACAAATGCACTCTTCCATATTTGCTGTGATGTTAGATACATTATTTCATAAATTAGGTCAGCTGTGCAGTATTTCACTTAAACAAAAACATTAATATCAGAAAACTACTGGTGTTATAGATTTCTTTATGGCTGGGATTCATAATAATAACTATTTTATATAGCGCTTTTCTCCCAATGGGACTTAGGGCCTCATGCAGTAAGCGTTGATAAGGGAATTATCGCCATTTTATAGCCAAAATTGGGTTTGAGATTCAGTAAGCGCCGATAAGTGCTTGATATCGCCATGTTTCGGAGCCGATTATTTTGTTATGGCCAGTCGGCTGCCGATAAGCCTGTTTTCGCCACTGATCGCCACTTTTTTAAATCGGCTGGATTCAACAAAAAAAAACAGCTTATCGGGCCTGATCGGCACTACGAAATTGAGATGTTATGGCCAATTTCTCCCGCCAACTAAAGTTGGCAGTTTGGAGGGGAGAACGATCGCTAAGGCTGCCGCAACGGCACTTAGAAAAAAAAATCTTCTGTACATCAATGGAAGTCAATGGAGCGGGGACGTATAACAGTATAGTACTGTTTACGTTTCATTGCTCACAATACAAACGTCATTTGCATTACAGTGTGGGGGCATTCCCTGCATTGTGTCACAGCTGACGTGTATTATTTGCATAACATTATACTTTTACATGTTTGCAGCATTTGCGGGTCACATTACTCATCATGTGATGATGTGCCAAGGGAAAATACTATACTCAACTCTTAAAGGAGAACCTCACATCATATCACACATTTTACTGAACTGAGCGACAATTATTTACATGATGTTACACATGACACACATGTCACACATACACCGTATATTCATCTTCCTTTACATTACACAATGCTTGTAATGTGACACGCATCTTTAAACGTTCATGTACATCTGTCTTCTCATGTTTACATCTAGTTTTGGGTCCTCCCTATTTTCATGACGTCACTTATTGGACGCTCAATCACATTGCATGTTTACATTGTAACCGTAGCATTACAAGCACTTCAACCTAACTTATACACACATGTACAGTAATTCAGCATTGGGACACCTTGTTAACTCATTCTATACCAACTATCCTCCTTACAGAAATGCATGCATATGCACACGACTATTCATTGTTGTCAACATGTCACAATAACATGCCTAATTACACATGTTACACAAAACTTTTCCCACGTCAATCTCAGCCTTTTTGCCTAATTACATGACTGACTGTTGCGTTCACAAGTGTTACATGCATTGCACATGCAACTATTTATTTGCAAGCAATGTTTCTACAAAGGTTCACGTCACATCATTGGCAAATATCATCATTCCCTGCAGAATACACACAACAAATACTTATAACAACAACTGCACACAGCTTGCCACAGAAGTACTTTATTATGTTAATGTAACACCTTGCATTTTACTATGTCACCTGACATCATCACATACCTATTTAAAGGACGCCCATTACCTGCTCATTCACAGCTACTCATTTCAAAATGTTGCGATTGTTTAGGAGACGGAGGAACATTCTTTTCTATGACATGCTTGATGATGAAGACAATCATATAGGGCAAGGGAGGGACACACCGAGGGACAGTGACAGGGACAGTCACGCGGATACGACAGGGACAGGGAGAGGGACAGGCCGAGGGACAGGTAGAGGGACAGGAGATCAGAGGAGAAGACAGAGGAGACAAGTTGTGCCTCGTCCGCGTCTGTACAGGGAGAGAACCCTGTTAGATGGGATGAGTGAGGAGGAGATTGTAAGTCGCTATCGTTTGAGTTCAGCAGCAATCTTAGCTCTTTATCAGGAGATAAGGGGAGATTTAGATTTTTTCACAGCCAGAGGTCGTGCAGTCCCTGGGCTTGTTAAAATGCTGTGCTCATTACATTATCTTGCTTCCGCGTCATACCAGACAACTGTGGGCATAGTGGGCGGGGTCTCGCAATCTACATTCTCGCGGGCCTTGACCCAGTTTCTCTATGCACTCAATAGACGCGCTAGGAATTATATTCATTTTCCTACAGAGGCGACAGAGTGGCTGGAAGTCAGGACTGGCTTTTATAATATAGCAGGGATACCATGTGTGCTGGGTGCAATCGATTGCACACATGTTGCTTTGATTGCACCTAGTCAGAGTGAGCATGTGTACCGCAATCGTAAGCACTACCATTCACTCAATGTACAGGTGGTATGTGATGCGACGATGAGGATAATGCATGTGGTACCCAAATTCCCTGGTTCCAGTCACGATTCCTCTATCCTGAGGAACTCTTCAGTCTTCCATGCGTTCGAAGAGGGACATTTTGAACATGGTTGGCTGCTGGGTGAGTACACATTTACATGTTCTAACACAAAACACTTTTTTATTTAGGAATGTTGGCATTGTACAATTTGATCACTAATGTCAGCTTATGTGTGCTCCATTCATTATAGGTGACTCAGGATACGGAATTAGGCCGTGGCTCTTGACTCCGGTGCTAAACCCTCAAACTGAAGCAGAGGAGAGGTACAATGCAGCCCATATATCTACAAGATCTGTTATAGAGAGGACATTTGGCCTACTCAAGACCAGATTTAGGTGTCTGGACAGAACTGGTGGGGCTCTTCTATACAAGCCTCAAAAAGTGTCTGATATTATCCTTGCCTGTTGCATTTTGCACAATGTTGCACTGAGGCACAATGTACAGTCAGACCTAGCTGAGCCTGTGGTAGACGAGCATCCCACCCATGTAGCTGCTGAAAATGAACAAACAGCCAGTGGTGGCCAGACACGCCAGAATCTCATCAATTCATTTTTTTCTTGTAAGTACAAACATATATGTTCCAAGTTCTACTTTTATACTTACATTATGTTATCTTAACAATAATGTTTTTTTATATACCCTTCTGGTAGGACACAGATGAATATGGGTTGCACACCTTTCTTCTCTCTGCTGTGTGCACAAAGGGATGTGGCACCGGTATGTTATTGTTGCACAGGTTATATAATCCCTCTTCAATTTTACTTTAGTTGTGTGTATGTGAATAAAACTGGGGTAACAAAGCAC
The DNA here is from genome assembly GCA_036426205.1 of Ascaphus truei. NCBI lineage: Eukaryota > Metazoa > Chordata > Amphibia > Anura > Ascaphidae > Ascaphus > Ascaphus truei. The sequence continues at coordinate 18,005 of WSYH01011044.1, forward strand.
TAATATTTTAGCATTGTGTTGTTCCTTATGCTAACACAATACACATATTATGCCCATACTCATTCATGCTTCTAGTATGCTTACATACAATGTTATTGGTGCAGTGTAACATGTACATCCATATGATGTGTACACCAGCCTGATTTACATTTTGAATGTCATGAAATATACATGGTGTTGCACATTTAACACCAAATACACACTTTGCTGTGTTGTTTACGGTACTGAAGATGGCATGTCAATGTTTGCAATTTATATATTGTTCCTTTGCATTATAGGTATATCTCCAGTATGACTGATCATGGTATGTATATTTGCTGACATCTCTCATAAGATGTGCCTACATCAATCTTCCTATAATTATTTGAAGTCAAAACCCAACATATTGGTTTAAACACAAATGTTACATATATGTACTTTCTGTATCATGTATATGCATTTAGCTACTCTTGAGCTTTCATGTGCATTGTATTAGAAAATGATTACTCCCATTTCATCACATTTTATGTATGTTTCCTTATAAATTCCATTAATGTAATATAGAGGTGTTTGGAGACAAGGGGATAACTGTAGTTATTTCTTTACTTACGGGAGCTCATTCATCACGGATGAAATTGACTGATCATAAAACTCCATGCATGAATGCCTGCAATCACAACAATGCGTACTACATCTTATATTTAGCAATGTTGGTGTTTTGTAATGCTAGGAATTAATAGTCAACATTAATTTAAATTTGTGACATGTGTATGTATAAGTCACACGTGTGTGGATGTGTCCTACATGTACCAAGTGTTAAACTGTTAACAGAGAAGACAAATTTGTCAAAAATGTTACTGTCATTTAGCATTTATAATTTACCAATATGACAATGTTGGTAATATTTTTGCAATATAATTCACGTCACTTCATCATTATCATGATGATAATTATCAAGTATTGTCACAATTGTAACGTCAATCACGTGCACATTAGCATAGACACACTTTGTAAGACAACTGTTTGTGTCTGTATCAATTTGTGTAGGATCCATGTATAACACCGACAAATGATAACACCAGCTTTATTATGGTAGCTTATATCATCATATTGACTATACTATGTATTTTTAGAACGTTTAATAAACACAGTAAACTATAGTTAGTTAGGTTAATGAAATATACACAGAAACGTACTTCATTACATGATGTTGATGTCATAATCAGAACATCATGCATTGTAGGGGACCACAACATCTGGCCAATAACATTATTTGCTACAGTCCCAAACCATTTTATCAACATACCCATGTAACAAGAGATTTTTAACAAGAAATGGCTAGTTGGTTGTAAGTGTCCTTTACATTGGGAGAAGGAGTGGCTCAGTGAGTAAAGACACACACTGGCACTGAGATTTTGAAGCAGGGGAGTCTGGTTCAATTCCCGGTGTCGGCTCCTTGTGACCTTGGCCAAGTCACTTTATCTCCCTGTGCCTCAGGCGGCAAAAAATAAATTGTAAGTTCCACGGGCCAGGGACCTCAGCCTGAAAAATGTGTCTGTAAAGCGCTGTGTACAACTAGCAGCGCTATACATGAACATGCTCATATTATAATTATTATTATTATTATTATATATATATATATATCTAATAGAGGCGCCGGATATTAATTGACTGGGATGGGGGGTGTGCAGGAGGAAATTGGAAGTGACAGTATGTGCAGGGTGGGCCATTGAGCTGAAAAAAAAATACAAAGGCACACTCTGCAGTCCGGTAAGAGAGTCACTGGACTAGGAATCTGTGTTAAAAATGTTTATCGAGGCAGTAAAAATGAACACTGCATCCCTCCAAAAACTCCTCTACCGCGTTTCATGCTATGCAGGCATTCCATCCGAGTTCAGGATACCGGATACGGCTCAGGGTCGGCTTGGAACATGGCGGGGCCGGTGCAGGGTGTGTGCACGGAGCATCTCACCCCGCCCACACACACCGCCCCAGCCCCACTCGTCATGATGTCATGTGTGATGTCGCATTGTCAAGAGGACGCGTCATGGAGAGGCTCCGCGCTTACAGGGGCCACCCCCCTGCGCTGTCCCCCAGCCCAACTTCCATGATCACAGTGACTAACCACCACAACATTTAAACTGTGATTACGGAAGTTGGGCCACGGGAGAGGTCGGCGTCTCTGTAAGCGCAGGGACCGGTGCAGTCACACCGCTGTCACCGCCATGAAGCCGGACAATGGCTAATGCAAGGGTTATCAACTGCAGTCCTCAAGAACCCACAACAGGTCAGATTTTAAGGATATCCCTGCTTCAGCACAGGTGGCTCAATCAGTGGCTCAGCTGAAGAAGAGATATCCTGAAAACCTGACCTGTTGGGAGGTCTTGAGGACTAGTTGAGAACCCATGGGCTAAAGGATCCAAGCCACCGGCAGACGTGGGCTCTTGGGTACATCTGGTATGAGCTGTATGTTGTAAATAAAATAGTAAACGCTGTGACCTGTCTTTCTCCACTTGCAGTGTTGTGTTGTTATTATTAAAGTCTTAGGACTGATGGCTAAAGGGTCAAGAGGATCTATTTATAAACCAGTGGAAGATTATGTAGAAATAGGACAGTGAGGTGTATTCAATGAGACATTATATTAATATTGTATATGTGTCATCTCTCCCTTTTATCTACTCCCACTGCTCCATCTAACTGTCCCCATTACACACACAATCAGCGACTTATACAGAGTACATCAAAAGACACTTTACATGACAGTAACAAGGAGCAGAGGGGGACAGAAACAGGAGGGATACAGAGGACCCACAGTGTTGGAAACGGGGGTTTTCATTATCCCTTTTAATTTAAGTGATTTACACTTGTCCTGTCCCTGAAAAGAGTTTATAATGAGAAGGTGAAAAGCTCCAGGTGTTACAGCATCCAAAACTCAGTTCATTTGCAATACGTTGAGTAGGGATGTTATATGGGCCCCAGTTGACAAGCAATACTTCTGCCCCAAATAAGTGAAACTTAACAAAGATGGAGCTATAGAGAGAGCACAAAGATCAGTGTCAGGGGAATATTGACTCTGGTTTTGGGTCAATGTTACCAATGAGATGAAGAAAACGCTCCATCCTAATTTCAATGAAAGGGCGCCCACCTAGAAGACAGATGGCTCTTCCATGCACAGTCCCAGCTGACATATTCTGTCTATGGAATTAGTTTCAATTGAATTCCTCCCCAGCCACAATTCCCCAGAGAAAGCTTCAGGTCAGGACCAGGACTGATGATCGCTCCCATCTAATCACTGGAATGACATGCCTCATAAAGACAGCGGTGTCACCTTGGAACCGTGGCACATTTTATGAGATCCATTAACAATGGTTTGCCAGTGGTGATGATTTGGGGAATCCCCAGGGGGGGGGGGGTATGGGCTGAAATGCTTGACGTGAATGTGTACACTTGGTACTAGCATATTGTGTATCATGAACTAGAATCAATATGGTTCAGCGATGTGCAGTGCATGGTTTTGGCTGCTCCATACACATCGTCACCTTCTTCTAGCTCGGCAGCACTTACAGTAAGTACCTAAGCCGGTGGGTCCCCATCCTTTTAAACTGAGTACCACTGAAACCAAATAGTTCTGCCATTGAGATCCCCCTGAAGGTGCAAAGGAAAATGATAAAGAATTGGGTATTGGGCTTTCATAAACCACTTTTAAAACAACAAGCATTTCCCTTACTGGTATAAATTGAATTGGGTAACTGTTGCAGGGAAAACATTTATCTCAGTTTAAAAAAAAACACACA
>WSYH01011045.1:0-21774 GCA_036426205.1 Ascaphus truei
CAAGGGCAGGGGGGGGCGTCAAAGGCAGGAAGGGGGCATCAAAGGCAGGGGGAGGGGGGCGTCAAAGGCAGGGGGGCGCGTCAAAGGCAGGGGGGGCGTTAAAGGCATGGATTCCTCCCCCTGCATTTCCTTACCTGCCAGCATGCCGCGCTCCTCGGGCTGCCACTGGTTCTCTCCCCCCTCGTGGCCTCCGCCGACTCCCGGTGGCACAAAGTAGGTATTAACTCCCTGCCGCCCTCCTCCTGCTCCTCAGGGATGTTGAGACATAGAGAGCGTGCTCTGGGAGGTGGGGGGGATTTGGGGGGGAGGTGAGGGAGCGACACACACGCGACACCTACCTCTAATTCCTGGCGCCGCCATCTTCTCACTTGGCGCCGCGAGGGAGGAAGGGGGTCCTTCCGGCTACCACCATCTTAGGCGCCGCGAGGCAACTGCAGCCTGCCTGTTCCCCCGCCAGGGAGGGAGGTGAGTTGGAGCACCGCCGGGGAGGGAGGTGAGTTGGAGTTCCGTCGATATCCCCATCCAGGGAAACTGAAACCCTGACAGATGTAGCCCTGAGCAATGTTTCTATAGGCAGATTAGGTCCTCAGTCCCACAACCACAGGCCCTGCAAATTTAGAATGACAAAACCTCTGGGGTAAGGTACTCACAAGTAAGATTTTTTTGACATCCGTTGGCGATGCTTCCTGCTGGTATCGGAAGAAAAATCCATGAGGAAATTGAAAAAGTTGGGTGCAGCTTCAAAAAAAAAAATCATGGTCTATAGAATGCACCAAAAAGGATACACGATTTACGGACTGTACCATCATGGAATGAGGTAAGGGCAAATCAAACGATGCGTTTCATTCTTCTCAACGCCAATTGATCTTTAATCAAATGTACTAGAGTTTCACAAAACTGCATTGGGGACAAAATTGGCACTCATGTCAACTGAATTGTTCAATTCACTTCCATGGCACTAAGCTACGCAGTAGGGTACTATATGACTAATTTTTCAATTATACCGACGTGTCAGAATGAGTTTGTTGGGTCACAGACAGTAGACTGCGCAAAGCGTACAAGTGTAACTGGTCAGTATAAAATGTATGAACATTCGTTGCGCAGACCAGATAAACGAGAAAAAGTGCATCAAAATTGCACCAAGTTCAACCTGGTTAACCCCCAAAAGACTCATAGTGGGAGCACAATACATAAAATATACACATAAGTGTCTTTATTATAAATTGTCAGTCAGCTTGAGGTTATAGTGAAAGATTCCCTCAATATTGAAACAACAATCTGGCTGTCCATAGATGGCCGTTTCTAATATACAACACACATTTTATTAAGGTTACTTTTTGAACACTATAACAACACACATTTGAAATATACAGGTTAGTACATATGCCCCATTAGTGTTTTGACATTGCAGCAGGATGGTTAAAATGCAAGAGTATGGGCAGTCACGGAAAAGTGCAGCTTATTAAAAACATAAAATGACTTAATATGATGCACGAGTAAAAACAGATACATCATTGTGCTGAAAATTAAAACTATAGAATATAGAGAACAGTACAGTATAAGAAAAATTATTAGTGTAGTTGTCCTTGGACATCAATGGCAATAGTGTAACTTTAGCTATAGTAAAATTTAATGAAAAAACACCAAAAGCCCCAGCTTAGAGTAGACAAAAAGAAACCACAAATAAAAAAGCTTTCTGAAATCAATACTACACTGACCGCTTACATTAAATATATCTGATTGGGTTTTCAGTGTTCATACAGCTGGACAGAGCAATGACTAAAATATGAACATGTACATCACACTGCTTATTTAGTTCTCGGTAGTTATGTACCGTCGTGATCCCGAACCGCATATAGTATGACTCCCCCCCCCCCTCCTGTCTTTATTCTCTGGGTTTTTGTTAGAATAGCAAACTTTATTTGTTAAATTGTGGCTGTTATTTGTCCAATTGTAACACAATTATATTTATGGGGGAGCTCATGTGACTAGTTAATAGGGTAATAAATACTGAAATCCAACTTAAAGGAGAGCCTGCTTGGGGTGCAGCATTGATGCATTAAGATTGTCCACTGCATATGTGAATTAAATTTAATGGAAGTAATTGAGACAGTAGTGACTACGCTGGACCGCGAAGCATTAAATTCTTCCTAACACAGTAGGCAACAAAGTGGTGCTATCGACCACACTATATTACCCATGCTTGTTAAGGCTCACATTAACCACCATACCCCTATCACTTTATTTACTGCAGCTCTCCCAACCCTTGGATTGACCTCACGGCGCACCCGCCCGACCCCCAGAGACCCGCCACCCCCCTCAGCACCCAAAATCCACTCTGAGCACAACCTGACAGACCGTTACATGCATACCAAATACAGCAGAACACAGTTTGCAAGGAAAAGGCACCACCACTCTGCTGTTTCTCTACACACACTCCTTGCTATGGCACAACAGCTTCATGCCTAATTACTGACCCTGTGTCATGGAGCCTGCTAGTTATGGGTCAAACTCTGTTCTTTCTTGGCTGATGAAATGTTACTTCTTTCTATCCAATCAAACTCCGTCCTCTTCCCAACCGATATCACATACACCCTGGATACTCAAAGCCTGGCATATTAATTGAATGTTGGGTGAATCCTGAAAACCACCACACCAACATACTGATCCACAATGGCAAATCACAAATTTAAAAACTTGCAAAAAACAAAATTCGATTATACTGGTTACGTCTTTAGCAGGTGATACTCGACATAACCCAAGCCCTCCCTTTTCAACTCCTGTCCCATACCCGTGAGTAGTACTCTCTTAACATTCCAAAAAGGGTGTCCTCCATATAAATCCAGGTAGTACTGCTGGGGCCCAAAGTGATGATTCTAAAGGCATGGTGGCGCTTAGGTGTATAACCCAAAATTGCATCATTAGTCAAGAAACAAGGCTAACTGCACTCCAAACCTTAATGAAATATCACCATGGCCAGTGCGACTCCATTCGGAGGACAGACGGTCAAAGAGAGTGTGGAGGGGTGATACTTAATTGCAACCACCTTAAAATGTATGCTCAGTAAATTGCCCCCAAGCCCATCGTCTTTTTAAATACGTAGTTGTGCAAAATCTCCTCCCTTTTCTAGCCGTTCTTAGTACCCTTCTAGCCTGTCTACATGCTGACATCTACGGGACCACACCCCGTACGCCCCACTTACAAGTCTGGTGTCCTAGAATGCTACAAGCATTTTCTAAAACAACTTTGGCTATGTTGTAAAGATTTATTTATACCACTATCGTGAGTACAATAAATATATCTGTGTTCACGATGTGAGGGAAGCCTTGCCATATCGGAATAATGTCTTAGCTATTGATACAAATCAATTAGACTCAGATGTTCTGTGTTAAGGGGAGGGGCTATATACTTACCTTTTTACAGTGCTCCTGTAGACTCCTTGTAGAAAGTGCTGTAACGCTGAGGAGGAGAGTTTTCCTCTTTTGTCCCTAGCATGATGTTGTGTTTTCTTAGGTGGTGACCCAATAAAAAAAATTATTTTTGTTAAAACCCGGTGAGATTAATTGTGCAGTTTGCTCGGGTTGTCTTCCAACCAATCTGTGTTCACTTTCGTGTATTCTTTGTTGATTGGAGTGGAGCTCTCTACAGCGTGGCAGGCTCGGCTGACACAGGACGAGCCTTAATCCTGTTCTCCAGAGTGAGAAACCGAGCATTACAAGCAATTACGCTAAGCGGGCATCACACAGACAGAAGAGTGAGCGCTCAAAGGATCGGGTGCTAACGAGGTGAATCACCTATCCTCAGCAGTGGAATCAGTACCCCCCGCACCAGTTGTTCTTACATACCCCAGGATTATCTTGGATTCTGATTCACCTCGATGGCAGCCGTCGTTGAGTATAGCGGCTATATAAGTAGTACCTGCCTATCTGTTGATCATACCCAGCAATTACTGGATGTCTTCAAACGGCTACGTGAAACTGTTTGCAGTTTTAACATACATCATCCTGAGGTTTTTTTTAGTCAAAGCTTGTAAAGTGGTTACATATGTCCACTACAATCCCTGACTGATATCCCCAGTTTTTGGCTCAATTTCCATGCTCATCGAAATGAGGAGTGAACTGCTCATTCTTGAGGATTTCAAACTACAATTGGCTTCGACCTTAAAAACAAAAACATTCAGAATAAAACCATGTACCTTAACCTAACGCAAAGGAAGCTCATTTCCACGCCACAGGCGGACAAACAGAAATTCTGACAAAACCTCCTTGTAGACTGGATTCTAGTCCATCTTGTCCCAGAATCCAATCCTTTGCATCCTACATGAACATTTCAGTTCCAGGTGACGATAATGTGGCTGTGTAGAAAAATCCTATCCACCCCAAGGTCAAGCCCTCAATTTCTCCTCCACTGAAAAACTATAGAACTTAAACGCGACACACAGTTTCGTGACTGATTTACAGCTTCCCTGGGAGAATACTTAATTTCCCGACCAATTCGTGCACGACTATTTCCAATGCCGATTCTTTCTAAACCTGCTCGCATACCCTGCTCTCACTACGCAGATAAGAATAACGGGGGGCCCACTCTATGTGTTTGAAACAAGCTGACCTTCGGTCACTCTACCATCTAGGGAGTGCCATGTGGAAAAATCTTACAATTTAACTGGCACTACTAGGATCTAATACGACAGATGCCTTCGGAATATGTGCACACGGCAAACAAGGCACGCACAAGCACAATATTAATCTGAATCTAGCTCAAATAAGCTAACTTCTGGAAGGTTAATCACATAGATAGCCAGTCCTTCCTAGGCATCACATCCATGTAATATCATTAGGGAGGTATGTTACGACGCGGCAAATCCCACTAACATTGTCAATGCTTCAATGAATTCTTATGTGGGTGTGCGACACTATCAGCAAAACCAACCCGAACTACATACTGACACCTAATTCTGTCTGGAGCCCTCTATAGGTCCTCACCCTCCAGACACTGCCACAGTTTCCAATTTGCCATATTTTGAAGAGCTAGATTACACAGCGACTCCTCAACATTAAATAACGCGCCCATGTGGGACTGACTGGTATTGCAATTAGTCCTCTACGACTTTGGTGACCCCAGCCTTGCCAAAACTGCGTTGGTTCCCTAACACTCTATCTTGTCTTCAAGGCATATCCCTAAGACGGCTTGAAAACTGCAGGAGTTGTCCCAATTTCAAAAGTGGGGGACAAAACAAATTGTCCTCAAAACTGCAGGCCATTCTTCTCCTATATACTATTTAAAGTAGTTGGGAAATGTGTTCACTTCTCAATTAAGCTGTTACATACCAAGGCAAAAATGTCCCTAAGCCAATTCCCAATCTGCTTTCCGCCCCAAGACTCTGCGGTAACACCCTCCTAAAAGTTGCAATGAGATCCAGTGTGGAGATAGAACTGGGACAATTACTGGTGTTGCAATATCCTAGATTTTGGCAAAGGCTTTTGATACAGTTGACATGTTATTCTGCAACAAATTCCAGTGCTTGGTATAGGAAAAGCCTGCTTAAACTGATTTATGCCTCCTACAGATAGTTCCCAACATGTGATCTATCTTGGGCCTAACTCCAAACCTTGGAATTACACCTGCGGTGTGTCCACAAGGCGTGTTCTGGGTCCCCTACTCTTCTCAGGTTGCATCAATGATCTCCTACAGCTTGTAAGGGAAACATGTATGCGGTTATCACAATCATATGCACACAGCTCTAGCCCTCTGTCTCTGACCTTGGACACGACTTACATCTGATGTTTTGAGGTACGTGTAGAATGTGGAGTTTCCTAAACAAACTGTCTTCGAAACACTGACAGTACAGTAACAGTGTATTTGACCAAGGCTAAAAGTTTTAAACTCCAATTAGGAGCTACGATCGCAACCAATTTATACTAGCCTACCCTGTTACTAGTGTCAATATTGGTTGCATAGTGGTTTAACTCCCATTTAATCAGGGTTGCCATTGCTACTGACATCCAAAACTATGCCAAACTAGGTTACAAAATTGGAACAAATCCATCCCGAAGTCCTGATTGTCAGAAAGCGCAAATGCGCATAGCAGATGCTGATCCAATTATAGAACTATGGGGACATAGTCTATGCATGCAGGACACCCACACTCACCTGCAAACTGTGATAAATCTTACAGCCAATATGCGCTTTGTCCTCCATGCATACAAGACACAACATCGCTGTTGAAATGCTCAAAGATCTAGATGGTTCATCGCAACCTAGTATAGCGAAAGGTAATCTCGGGCCTGTATCTTGCCTTCCAGAAAACTACTTTCTGGGCAAGCTCCCCCTATGAACAAGCTCTCACAACCCCTACCGACTGCCGCACTTATCATCTGAGATCGACTCCAAAAGACTGTTCATGTTTTCCCAAGTCGGTCAACAAGAGTAGTAATCTAGTGTCAAAACCAAGCTTCACATTTTAATTGGTCTGTAACTTACATATGCCTATAATAAATTATATCTTTGATTGCACAGTAAGTCATGTATGGGATAGGAGTCGTCCAGGCCAGGGAGGAGAGATGGAGCACAGAACGTGCAAGCAGGAGTGAATTCAGGCCAAAATACCAGATGAAAACTTCTTTATATGAGCACACATGGTGCGAGACAAGAAAAATTACTCTTACGCGTTTCACAACAGGACAGCGGTCGTTCATCAGAGAAGTGTGACGCGTAAGAGGAATCTTTTACTGGTCCCTGCACCATTTGTCTCATTAATAAAAGATTTTCATCGGAATTTTGGCCCTGTAATTCACTCCGTGCTTGCCACGGCTGTCGCGTCATCTCTCCTCCCTGCGGGAGGAAGACTCCTCTGCCTTTCTATCTGGAGCTGACGCCATTGGTAGAAGAAGGTTCCTAGATGGGAGGATAGATACCAAATTTGTTATATCTTGCGTTTGGCGGGACCTGAGTATGGGTATTTTACACTCGTTGGGAAGGCAGTCCTAATAGGAGGTGATGGTAGAGTGATTAATATCATTGTGACAGATATGTACCTACCAGGCCTTATTTCTATGCATCCTCACGTCATGAGTGATATACCGGTAGACCCAGCACTCATGTTAGGTCACCTGTGTTCATTTATTTCTTCAATCAAGTTTTATACTATCATTGTCTACATATCATGTGAATAATGTTCCTGACAGACTTGGAGCACTGTAAACACGGAACTTTGTTCTATATACAATGTCTTGTATATAGTGGTACTATATAAACCTTTTCAATCATTTACTACAGCCTCAACCGTTATAGTGGGGGGGTGATCGCTACAACGCGGATCCGCATAACGTGGTCTAGCCGCACCGCTCCGTTTTTGTAAAAAAAAAAATTAGATAGGCCCTAGTGTTGTATTTTTGCTAAAAAGGTAGAGAAAAGGTAGGAGAAATCCCATTCAGGTTTGAGTTTATTTTTCATAGGAGGAGACACCCAAATCCTAGTTTTCTAACAAAAACATAGTGTTGTCGATATTGTTGCGTTTAAAAATGGTATATTCACATGAACATTTCACATTAATCCTAAGTTCTCCTTGCAGACTGATACTATTTTGTAGTTTACGAAACATTTGTAGTTTTAAACTATGGAAGAAGGGAATCATATTTTCAGCGCGTTGATAACACCTCTCTAATAATTGAAGTAATACCCTAAATGTCAATGATTACATGTTAATACCTCATCTCTATATATATATATATGGTACAGTATATTACCAGGAAAAATATATTAATTATAATTATCTCATCTAATGTTCTAAAAATAAAAAACTGTCAAAACGACATAGAATAATAAACTACCATGCACATTGATAATAACTCCATATGTTTTACATACATTTCTTCAAAATATGACATTTTTGGTTGAATCAGATTTATTTTGAGAGAATAGAAAAAAAAACATATAACCCGAGTATAAACCTGATGGAAGAAACTTTACTATTTTCAGTTTAAATGACAAGCAGCAACCACATGGAGGAAAATTTGTAGGAGCGATAAAAGTTCATGGTAAGAGTTTAACTATATCATGCAGTCCATCAATAATTCTCTCACCACAATCTTCATTTGGAATTTCCTGTTTCAAACATCTATCTATTTAGGTCTAACTATTCTATTCATTAGTTCTCTTTCCTGTATCGTCCTGCTAAAATTAGGACTTACTACAGCATTAGCATTTGCCAATGCCTGCCTTTTGGAAGCGTTTTCAGTTGCATTCTACAAACACAGTGTTTCAGAACCAGCTAAGAAAACACAGGATAATGAAAAAATCTCTGATCACAGAGCCCCTAGTGAAGTTGGTGGGCAATCATTTACTGTGTGTTTTCATTTATACAGCATAGAAATGCTGGAAGCACCAATTTAAGGTTTGCTCCAATTTTTTGGCCCTGTGCATCAGCTTTTATTGGGACAATGCCAAAGGAGTAGGGAGGAGTTACTGTTTGCCAAAATATGATGTCAATTGTGCTCCTCGTCTGTGTCAGTTTTGTTCCATTCACTTTGCGCCCAAAAATCATCAAGTAATGTTAACATACCACACACGCACACAACACATACACATAAACACACACCCCGTACCATCCGCCGGGGGGGGGGGGAGAGATGGGAGCTGGTTCCGGGTTGGGGAACTCACACAGGAAGCTGACAAACAGCTTCTACAGACTGCCGTGAGATCGCTCCCCCCGCTCCCCCCGTCGCAAACTCACCAGCTTCTCCTGCACAACACACAGATCAGCTGCTGCGGGTAAGTCCTGCGTGGGGTGCGCTGCGAGCCGGTTCAGGAGAGCTGGGAGAGTTATCCCAGCTCTCCTCCCAGCTGATGTGAAACCCTGATCGCGGGCGGCATTTATTTATTTTTTATTTTAATCGCGATCGGCCGGTTATATACTGCGGTCCATTCAGTGTTCAAGAGCACCGGTGTTATAACGGGCTTCAGCTGTATGTATTGTAACCTTTTGTCAATATAACCCTGTGCCAAGGACATACTTAAACGAGTATGTAACTCTCAATGTATTACTTCCCGGTAAAACATTATAAATAAAGTCATATGTACATAGCTAAAAACATTAACGGGCACTCGAAAGTCATATCTCAGAAATAGTAATTTATGTTTCATTTATAAGAAGGTTTAAACTATAATTCTTAATATATAACAGCTGTTTCAAACTTTTCCAAGTATCTGTACTCCGACCCTCTGTTAGTGAAGTTCAATAAGCTGCCTCTTTATTTCCTTAATTTAATGGTTCGGTGCGACAAAATGACCCCGGACATGGCTCATGCTCTTCAGTGCCCAACTTCCCATGACAGACCACATACCCTCCTAGAGGTTGACCGAATGTTGTTGCCACTTTTCTCCACTAACCTGATACTCACCACCTGTATTGCCATAGCACTGTTACCAGTTTTGCACTGACTGGATTCATTATCTGCTTGTGCTGTGCTTCCCTCGCACAGTGTATGTGACACTATCTGCATGCCAACATATTTTCGAGCACTATTAGTTGCATAGGTAGTTTGTTTTAAGTAGTCACACGTAACGCTACTTTTGGATTGGTTCTCTCACAGGTTTGTTACAAGCATGTTATACTGTATATGTAAAACATTGTTAAATCGAGGTTTTTATTGATGTGACTTTATGATTTCAATGCAAAACATTGTACAGCAAAGCATAGAAATGAGGATGACAACTCTGTAGAAACTGCCTACATGCAAATAAAGTCACTCTCTCGAACTTAGTGGGACATATCCAGGCGATTACCCACAAATATATCTATATAGAAGGTCTTTGATAAAGCGTGGGTTACCACGCGAAACGCATAAGAGGTTCTCTTACTGTTTTTTTAAACGTGCCTTTATAATTTGCACCTAGTTTTCTGGCAGTATTGGTCATTTTACTTCAGCAGCAGATGCACCGCGTTTTTTCCACTTCGTTTGTGCATGTACTCTGGGAAGGAGCACGCCGACAGCAGCAGGAAATTCCAAGGTCAGCAGTGAGTAACTTCACAATTTTGTTACTTCATTATGTGATCAGTCCAGTTTCCCAACCACTCAGATTACCACATAGATGTACCTATTGTAGGCTAGTGGTGTCTTTAGGGTGGGGTTCAAGGGGACATTGCAATTATGATATTGGATTCCTGAGTTTATTGAGCGTTTATTGTATAGAAGAAAATAGATTCAAGTCAATAATTCAATACATGTCTTCTCCTGGCAAGCATCACTAGGGGTGTACCCTCTATTTTTTCTGCCTTGTAGGTCTGAGCCCGCCTTTCACCATTATCCCCAGCATACAGTGCTTCCACTGAAGCAGGGATTCTGGGAAAATGACATGCAAATGAGCCACACGTCACCTTGTTGTCTGATAAACCATTGTTACATGGAACCCATATAAGCTATTGCTCGTGTTAACGCAACTTTAAAGCACACCATGGAATCAGATGAGCAAGCCAGAGAAACCATCACAGTCATGTTTAACCTTAATGGGTATCATCAGTGTGAAGTTGGTTTTGTACTGCTGGCTTTGCATTTTCAAGACTGTAGGGTTTACCATTGCGTTTTTAAGTTATGGTGGGTTAAAAAGGCAACAAGAAACCTCCACTGTATGTGCATATTTGCTATAGTGCAATCGGTGGGGTTCTTGTGCCTTTTTCCCCCCCACCATAACTTAAAATGTGTATGGTATATTATTATATATGTATTGTATTGTATTGTATGTCTTTATTTATATAGCGCCATTAGTGTACATAGCGCTTCACAGTAGTAATACATGTTGGTAATCAAAAAAATAACAGATAATATAAATAAACAGATCATGGGAATAAGTGGCTTAGACATAAAAGTAACATTTCGGAGAGGAGTCCCTGCCCCGAGGAGCTTACAGTCTAATTGGTAGGATATAGGAGAACTACAGGGAGACAGGAGGAGGGAGTTCTGGTAAGTGGCGTTGCAGGGGGGGCAAGCATTATGTATCGTGTTTAGAATATCCACAGTGCATTCATATGCTTCTTTAAGCAGGTGGTGTCTTAAGGTGGTCTAAAGGTGGATAGAGAGGGTGCTAGTGCGGGTACTGAGGGAAGGGCATTCCAGAGGTGGGGCAGTCAGTGAAAAAGGTTAAGGCGGGAGAGGGCTTTAGATACAAAGGGGGTAGAAAGAAGACATCCTGAGAAGAAGCAGATTCGGATGGTGCATACCGAGAAATTAGGGATGAGATGTAAGGAGGGGCAGAAGAATGTAAAGCTTTAAAAGTGAGGAGAAGAATGGAGTGTGAGATGCGGGATTTGATCGGAAGACAGGAGAGGGATTTCTGAGGGGAGATGCTGAGAAGATCTAGGAAAGAGTAGAGTGATTCTGGCAGCAGCATTTAGGATAGATTGTAGGGAGAACAGGTGAGAGGCAGAAGGCCGACAGCAGGAGGTTACAGTAATCAAAAAGAAAACGGAGAGATGAGGGCCTGAGTCAGAGTATATATATATATATATATATGATACCATCACTATCCTCTAGGTGCTGGAATAGGGCAGCTATCGACTTTCCAACGCACAGAGAGTTAATCTCCCTAGAGAAGCCACAACAGCTCTGGCTAATTGGCAGGCTGAACTCTGATTGCTCATGGTGTTTTAAAAATCCAGAAGTGACTATACACAATAGAGAGGACGCTGTTCCAGAGTAGGGGAAGAGAAGAGTTTTCCCCAGCGAGGAAAGTGTACAGTCCCCAAGGCCTGCTGGATGGTGGTCGCCGAGCCTGCGGGATTGCCTGGGTTTTTAATCCTAGGAAGAAGGAAGGACGCGAGACCATGCTGAGCGGGGGATGTCCTGTCCTTAACATTGGACTTACAGAGGAGAGATTCTATGAGCTCTCGTGGGCTGACGTCCCTATGATGGAAAGATGTGAGGCCGTGCTGAAGCGGGGGACATCTGCTCCAAAACCCTGGAGTAACAGATAAGCGAAACAACTTTATTGCTGTGCTCAGAGACTGTATATGTTCAGCTATAATAGTATCTGTTTGGGGTGGTAACCAGCTTACCTGTCCATACGGGTAGTAAGAGTTGAAGCTGAATGTGCAGTAAGTCTCCTAAGAGGAGTAGGAGTTTATTTTATGATTTTGTTTTGACTGAAAGGGACGGTGGGCATGTTAGTGTATTATTTGTCCTTATAAATAAACCCCACAGAGAAATATTACTTTTCCTCCTTAATTCTGGGACATAAGATCTTACGCTGTGATGGAGACATCACAATGTATTATACAGCTCAACCCCCTTATACGCTGTGCTTGGGGTCCAAAGAATCACATCGCGTTATAAGCGAATCGTGTTAGAAATAATGTTACAATTGTATGCGTTGTACAATAAAGTATTTAAGATACCAATAATCGTGTTGTAAAGTATTCATAAATACGAAAATTGGGATCCACGCTTGCCGAAACGTTGGGCACATGTGTGCATTTTTGGACCCAATAATCCACTTTATATGTGATAATCCTTGTGCTGTACCGTTATATTGGATCTCTACTACGGATCCTCACAGACTATATAAAGCTTTTAGGCCCAGATTCATTAAGCGCTGAATGGCGCTGACTCTAATGACTTGAATGGGAGGTAATGCTGAATCGGGTGTGCTAACCTATACTAGCACTTGATAATCTGCCTTTAGTGTCCAAGGTTCCTTTATCCCTTTATTCCAGCCGTTTAACGAAGCCAGCTATTCCATTCCCTCGCTTTTTATGACATCCTTTTATGAATGTGTTTGATGCTGGCTAGCCTACTATTAGGTGCTTATGAAAGACAGGTAAAACATAAATGAGTTTGTTTTTAAATTAAAATGACTGAACTCTACCTAGTGTTATATGCAACGCTAACCAAAGTGTCAAGTTATGAACTTCCACTCTGTTTACTACAGTCTACTGTGTTTCAAAGGGGGTTTTCTTGGTTTTTTGACCTTACATTAAATGTCAATGTGTTTTTAGCTGATTCATTCATTCTACCTCTCGTGAAATGATAGAGATGAAGTCGAGAATCCAATAAACAAGGAAAATGTTTGTGTAATAGGGTAGAAAAACCCAGTCTGCAGTAGGATGATTGGTTCTGGATTTCGGGAAATACCGCCTCCCCCAACCGGGAGAAGTGTTGGATTCTGGAATCTGAGTATATCGGGTTTCCAAGATCCGATCACAATCTCGAATAAGAAATCGAAACATAATGCTCGTTATCGATTCCCATTCAAGTTAAGATATTTTCTGCATTTCCCTCTCTATGAAACCGCTACCCCCATCCCTTGCTGACATTTTTTAGTCGGCTTTGGCAGTGCAAGGGAGGTGGGAGTGAGGAGGTATGAGCTGAAGCTAAAGACAGTATAAAGAGCAGAGGAGAGGGGCTGAGAGAAGAGAGACACTCAGCAAAGGTACAGAAAGAGGAGACACAGAACAGACTATATAAATATCTTCTCTATACCAGTTAGTGTTTAACAGTTGTATGTGCATTGTATCATAATAATATAAATAGATTCATAATAAATAGAATAATAATATGTATAATAATAGGCTGGCATAAAAGATACCACAAATTTACCTGGTTTAACTGTCTCTACTCTACCGTGTACCAACCAGTCCCAGTCATGTAATGTCCTAAGCTTACCTGTGTGTGTGTTGGTATATAGTATAATAGAGTGGCATACTACCATGTTAACTGTAACAGTATACAGTCAATTCAGTTCAGTTGGGTTAGGTTACCTGTGTGTATTGGGTATATAGAATACTAGGTTGGATAGAGATACAAGCATCTGAGCTCCTCTACTATGTACCACTATATAGTTGGGTACCCAATTAGGTTACCTGTGGTGTGTTGGGTATATAGTATACTAATTTGCATTAAAATACCTCCTCTACTCTGTATATTAACTTTACCAGTCAATCGTCCCGTTTGGTTAACACCGTTGGGTTACTTATGTTGGGTATATAGATTGGGCATAGAGATGCCTCCATTTGACATGTCTCTTTTTTTCTGAAATACTAGTAAGGTTTAAACATTTTTTTTTATTATTTAAGTTTTCAGTTTTATTATTTGAGTTCGTAATTGTTTTATTATGATTTTTTTATTTTTATGAATTTTTCACGCTTTATATTATTTTTGCATTTTTTTGCCTATCTCAATGTTTTTTCCATACTTTAAGAAAAGAAAAAAAATGATTTATACCAAAACCGCGAGTGAAAATCTTTTTTAGAACCATCCCCAAAACACCAGTAAAAATGCCCAAACTTACAAATGATACTGCAGAAGTCACCAGAGCAAGAAAATCTACAAGTATGGAAAACATGATGGTAATTAACTCTCAATCTTCCAAAATATGTGTTGTGAAAAGCTCACAGATTCAGGTTTGTCTTTCTTTTCGTTGTTAACAACCAACACACTGCTCTTTATTTTTAAGCCTAAATGCCTGTGATTGTATGTGCGACTGCAGGTCCCTCCCCAAATCACCCTAAATACCTCCCTCCTTCTTCTTTCCCCTGCTTGCAGCATCAGTTTTCCTCCACCCTCCCCCCCTACATATTCTACAATCTCTAAGGTGGGCCCTATTTCAGGCCTAAATCATATGTACCCACAGGCCAAAGTCCATTGTCTCAGTCCTCCTCAGTCTGCTGTAGGCTGTACACAGAAATAAAGTTATTCCATTGCTGAGCCAACAATGCAAGTTCTTAATAATATGCTGTTGAAATGCAAGAATATGCCATGTTGTTATACAAAATCAGACACAAATAGTATTTTTATAAGTAAGCTTGTAAACAAGGTATACCGGGACATGGAGAGCAGTTAGATTATCTCTGTGAGATGTTGATATTCCCTTTTCTGGATGTCACTGTGTGTTAATCAAAAGTGTGCACAGACAAGGTCCGCCTCTCTCCCCCATCTTCTTTATTGGCCACCTTAGAGGGAGGGTGGAATAGAGACAGAGGAAACACATTTGACAAAACCACATTCAAATTCCCAGATGAAAATATTTCTGCAGACTCAGGCCTGTATTTACACATAGGCCTACTACCCTGCCTAGGGCGGCAAAATCAAGGGGGGTGACAAATTTGGGCGGGCCATGCTGCGGTTAGGGCCCCACTCTCTTCCCCATAACAATTAAACTGATGCGCAAGGAGAGCGTGGGGCCTCTGTAAAGGTCTTTTACCTCCTCCCGCAGCGTCGTGGCATCAAGACGCCCAACATTACATGGCGATGCGCTTTGCCATTACAAACGTGACATCACTGCGTCCAAATGTGTCGGGAAACGCATCACCATGTGACATAAGGACACTGCAGTTGGTTAGGCCAGCGGCAAAAAGGTAAGTGCCTATGGGCAGCAAAATTCTAAAACCGGGCCTACTGTATGCAGACAAACAGGAATGGTGCCTTTAAAGAATTAACTGAATTAGATATGGGTAAAACTTTCACATGCAACATTTGCCCATTTGAAGTCACACAAAACACTACAGTAGTTGCAGCGATCGGAGAGCATGTGCCGTTACGCTGTGTTTGTGTGATCTGTCAGAGCCCACTGCTCTCCATGTGAGTTGCTATTGTTTTTATTTGCTTTTACATAAAATTACTTTCTTACATCTACCTTTTGCTTGGTCTGGATACATCTTTGGACATTCCACTGCCGTATCCGTGTGGAGAACACCATATACACCTTCCACCTACCACCCGATCAGAGGAGAGACAAGGCATCTTGAGTGACATCCCAAGATAGATTTATATGTACTTTGCCCCACATGACCATGTGAGTAGTGGTATTGTCCACTTGTTGCTGAGATTATATCAACACCTCTTTGAGATCATCAGACATTGTTTCACTATGTTGTGTTTCTTGTTATATTTCACATATTACTCGGCACTCCCCGAACAACACCATTACAAATAAACCATGGCTGATCAGAGTTCGCAAGTGATTCGCCTAGCATTAAGTCAGTGCATTGCAAAAAGTTTTATGGCAATAAAAGTATTATACTCACATTCTAACATTAAAAAACGGGCATATCACACTGCAATAGTGTAAGAGGAGTGACTACAGCCAGCTGGCTCACTATGTGAGTAAATACATTTATTGCCATAAAACTTTTTACCTTGGTTGATCTGCGCTGTGCCAGTTTCTTTCTCTCAACATTGGGCTTCATCCTCCTGAGAACCTGATCCACCTAGATGACAACTGTACCATCAACCCCCACTGACTGTTTAAGTCACCCCTGTCTATTTGACTCTTACATCTTGTAAGTAGTCAATCTATTAGAGCCAAGTAGTTTGGAGGTGTTTTCACATTGCCATTTTACTGCACTTAAATTTATCTTTGTTTCCTCCCATGCTCCCTTGGATTTTGTGTGTTTTGCTACAACCTGGAGCAACACACTAAGGAAACTGTTCTTGAACAATGTGATGGTTCAGGGGATTCCTTCCCCTTCTTTCTCTCCCTCTGTCCCCTCTCTTACCAATCCCTCTGCACTTACCCACTCTGTCCCGCTCCATCTTCCTTTCTCACTGCCCCATGCCTCAGCGCATGCCCCGCAATGTCTCGCGCACCACGCGCCGGTCCCTGAACCCCTGCGGCACGCCCTCCCCCTCCAGTCACTCTCTATGCCCGCTGCACTACCCTCACCTCTTGTGTCGGTTCCCGTCCGGTCCTCTGCTTCCCTCCGCTGGGTACCCGCGGCGCGGCGCTCCGCGCCTGGTGACACACAGCCTGTGGCGCGTGACCTTCAGCTTACAGAGGGCGCGCGCATACGCTCCTCTTCTAAAGCCTGCCACTCTCCTGACTCCTCCTCCCAGTCCCTGCAGGCTATCTCCCTGTCTGACCCTTCGTCTCCTCCTCTTCTCTCCCAGCCCTATCCTTGTTGTCTCCCACTTCTCTCTCTGCTCCTCCCCTCTCTCCTATTGGTGTGTCCTCCTTTAAATCCCTGTCTGTCCTCTCTATCATGCTCTGCATAGTTCCTGTTTCCTCCTGTGTGTGCTGACCTATGCTGTGCTCCCTCTGTTCCTTGCTTTATCCTGCTCCTGTGTTACTTTGGATTTCCCTGGCTTTGACCCCTGCTTGTTTGGACTACCCTGCTCTCTGTCCCCTGAACCTTGCTACGAACTCTACTTTGCTGACCTCTGGAATCCTTGGACCTGGCTTTGAACTTTGACTACTCTACTCTCTAAACACCTGGACATTGGCACACGGACACGACCATTCTTACGTTTAACCCTACAGACGTTGTAAGTATCATAACCACTTTTTCTACCAGCCCAGCAACGCTATAACACACTCCGGGCTTGCTCTCACTGCTGTGGGTGTGTGGTGTAATTCCGTTCCCACCTCAGTATTGGGGTCTTGCCAGGTCTGCGGACATACAGGCATGACAAACAAGTTGTGTTGGAACAATTCCTACAAGTAATAACCTCTTCCGCACGCTCTTGGGTAAAACCCATGCGGCTGATACCCTAGCTTTGGCGGTCCGACTCGTTGAGAACTTCCTTGGGGCCGAGACCAGGCGAGTGTTCTGGACCCGAGGGATCCGGTCTTTACCGATGCCCAAAGAGGGAGATCGGACAAATGGAATCTACGGCCCCTCCATACGGAACCGCCAAGTGCCTCGAAGAGCAGTCATCCCAACAAGGAAGAGTCAAAACGCCGGGCACTGCCGAGACCCTCTCCCCTTCCTGATGTCGGCTTGTCGACAAAGGAGAGGAACTTCCGAGACGTCGCCCACAGGAGCCACCAGATGCCTGGTCTTCAGTATCCAGTCCAGCGGAACGCTATCCGCAGCACCCTCTTGCGAGGGAACCCCTCTCCAGGTTCCGCCTGCGGAGAACAAGGCCACCGACATGTGACTGTCAACAGATGGATTGTTCCTTCAGCAGGACCGTCGCCTTGGCCTTCACTGAGAAAATTACAAGCCCTGGCTACTTCCAGCCCAGGTTGGGGAAAAACGTCCAGCCCTTGTAGTTCGGGCTCTGTGAAACTCTGGTCTTTCAGGAACTGATGTTACACTGCCTAACGTGCGTTCTTTGACTCTCCATGGAGTATAGAATGTATACATGGTGATGTAAAACGGTATCCGATGGCCAAAATCCGGCTACAGTAAAAGGTCAGGAGGCCTACCTCGAAGCAGGAGTCGCTCCTTGGCTCCCTGACCCTGTTGTGCTCGGCCGGGACTGGACTTTCTTTTCGGACCTAATGGCTCCAGTCTTCTCACGAGGAGCCTCATTCTATGGCTCAGGAGAACCCTGGCAAACTGTTCCCCTTCTCGGCAGACCTTTTTCCCAGTTGACACCGGGTTCCAAAGACTCGGAAGCAAAGACGCTGTGACAAACAGGACTGGTTGCAGACATTGGGTCTCAAGGTGAACATTCTAGTATCCAGAAGTCACAAGTGATGGCTGGGTATGGCCAGAGGGAGGGGGTATGGGCCCTGGAGATTTACCAGACCTATACCTCCCTGATTTTCGCCAGAGACAAAGGGAAGACCCAGTCCTTGCTAGACAGTATGATAAGGTGGTAATAATTGATGAGCAGATATTGAATGCACAGGGGGTGATAGTATTCCCCCTTTTTAATTATCAAATGATATTCTGTATAGGGTGAATAGGCAGACACAAACAGGGGACGTCACCAGACAGATATTGGTTCCCAAGGCGTTTGTTAAATCTGTGTTCACTCTAGCCCATACTGTCCCTTGGGGTGGTCACCTTGGCAGGGATAAACATTGGACCGTATGTCGTCTCGATTCTATTGGCTGGGATGCATAGTGATATTGCTAAGTTATGTGCGGCATGTCCGGAGTGCCAGTTATGTTGACAGACCAAGGTACAAATTCACGGCTAAACTGATGCAGGATGTCTTAAAATTACTAGAGGTCAGTCTGTTCGGACATCGGTCTACCATCCACAGACTGACGGATTGGTGGAAAGATTTAACCAAACTCTAAAAGGGATGCTGAGAAATTTGAAGATTCAGAGAGAAGAGCTGGGATGAACTTCTCCCTTTTCTGCTGTTTGCAGTGCGGGAAGTTCCCCAGGCCTCCACGGGATTCTCTCCATTTGAACTGCTGTATGGCCCGCAACCCCGGGTATCCTAGCCTCCTAAAGGAGTCCTGGGAGGAACAGCGGTCCCCTTCTAAGAATACCCTGCAATATGTATTGGACCTTAGGAAGCGCCTAGATGTGGTCGGCCATTTTGCTAGGGAGAATCTTAGATCAGCCCAGGATAGTCAGGAGAGACTTACAATCAAAATGCTCGTTATGAGAGTGTTTCACCCAGGAGATCAGGTGATGTGTTTGTTACCCAGAGAGATTCGCTGGCAAAAAGTCACAAATCTCAGATTCGTTTCATGCTTGACTCTAAAGAGATCCCGCACACCATTGTTTCGCTCACTGTCTGGTGATATTGAGTTGGAAGCGTAATCATTTGGCGACATTACTGTCCCTTTTGAGGTTTGATGAAACGTTTCACAGGGAGCAAATTAGGGGAACGAACTTGCTTAAAATATTGTGAATGCATTTTGACAGATTCGCACATTTCAAGCGAGATGTCAAAACTCTCCATATCTGTGGGAACCAGACCTACAGCACACCCAAGTGACATAATCCACAAACATACAGCGAGTTACACCTGCACATTTCTTTGTTTTCAGATGCCTGTAGCACTTGTCTTTAGTTTTCAGTTTTCAAATCTAATAATAATCTAACTAAAACAATGCTAATCTGAGTGTTTGCCTAAAATTGAATCATCAACCTGGAACATTTATACTATTCTAGATTGCCCTGGAAATACCACAGAATTTTTGGAAACAACTATGGATACAACTATGGATACTTTGTACTCAACGCTGGAGGGACCTGTAACACTGCAGTAACATCCATTCTAATTTAATGTTAACATGCAACGTATATAAATATTTTAACAAAGTTAGCCGAAAAGATGCAATTTTGCATTTACCCTAGTAATGTGTCCAGTTCTAGAGAGCTCATCTCCAG
Organism: Ascaphus truei; assembly: GCA_036426205.1. Taxonomy (NCBI): domain Eukaryota; kingdom Metazoa; phylum Chordata; class Amphibia; order Anura; family Ascaphidae; genus Ascaphus; species Ascaphus truei. The sequence continues at coordinate 20,012 of WSYH01011045.1, forward strand.
AAACTAAAAGATGGGTGAGGTGACGTTATCATGGAAGGGCGAAGAGAGAAAATGATGGGAGACTTTCCAAAATCACGCACTTTCTAGAAAAAAAGCAACACTGGAGCTGAGGGTCATTAACTGGACCCAGACTGGTGAACAAGGTTTTATAGTAAATACAGTAGAAACATTGCCAGGTTACTTCATCAAAAGGTTATCTACAGTCAGTTTATATGTTTTAAATATAAAATCTCATTATCAAGTATACCCTGGATCTGTTGTGTACGGTGTGGTATGTATTTTTTTTAATGAGTGGAAAAAAATAAAAATTACATTTGCCAGTAATGCGAGCACTTTAATTTGAGAAAATAATAAGTTTGATGGTTACAAACATCTGCTGTTCCCTTTTCACCCTACAACATGTTGCAACATTGGGTCGTTCAGTAGTTTTCTGTTCTGGAGAAAAAACATTTTTGTTCTTTACAAATAGCAGCTTTTGTCATTTTTATAGCTTAAACTTATTAAGGCATATGACATTAACTAGACCTCACTGAAGACAGCCCATATTGTCCATTCACCATTAGCACATGTAATTATACGGCTGTGATTTTACATTGCCAATGCTACAGAAGAGTTATCTGGTACAATGCTTTCACTTCACTGAAACTTCATTGAAACTTATTAAAAAATGTGGCACTGGATATTTAAATTAGTCAAATATTTTGTGCTTTTATTAAACAAATGATGTTTTGCATGAGGATCATTGTAATTATTTGGTGTTTAATCAGCGGCGGATTTGAAAGTCAGCCGCCCCTAGGCACTTAGTTGGTCCCTTCCCTGCTGCCGCCCCTCTCCCCCCTCTGAACCGCAGCGTTTAATGACATCGCAGACGCCACCAATGTAAAGTCGCACGGCCTCACGTTGCCATGGTAACATCATGTATGACATCATTTGACCCAGCGACATCGCGTTGCAATGGCAACGGACGATGTGTGACGTCACGTTGGTGACGTCCGCGGTGTCATTTGATGCTGCGGTACAGGAGAAGGAGGAGGGCGGCAGGAAAGGAGCCGGCTGCAACAGCTAAGTGACTTCCCACCAGGCTCGATATGTCCGAGAGCGTAGAAAAAGTATATGGGGGCTGATAATTTGTGCGTCCACAAAAGTTGCCGCCCTAAGCCCGGCCTAATGGGAATCCGCCACTGTGTTTAATTATTGTTCTAATCATTTCTAATGTTCATGTTGCTTATGCAGGGATTTCAGCAAACACAGTTTCATAAATAATAAGTACTAGCTGATATACCCGGCGCTGCCCGGAGGCAGGGAGTGAAAGGCAGGTAGGGGGGGCGTGAAAGGCAGGGGGGGCGTGAAAGCAGGGGTGGGGGGGCGTGAAAGGCAGGGGGTGGGGGGGCGTGAAAGGCAGTGGGGGCATGAAAGGCAGGAGGGGGTTGTGAAAGGCAGGGGGGCGTCAAAGGCAGGGGGAGTTCAAAGGCAGGGGGGGCATCAAGGCAGGGGGGGGGCGCAAAGGCGGGGGGCGTCAAAGGCAGGGGGCGGGCGTCAAGGCAGGGGGGGGTGGCATCAAGGCAGGGGGGGCATCAAGGGGGGGGGGCATCAAAGGCAGGGGGGGGCATCAAAGGCGGGGGGTGTCAAAGGCAGGGGGGGGGCGTCAAAGGCAGGGGGGTGTCAAAGGCAAGGGGTGGGGGGCGTCAAAGGCAGGGGGGGCGTCAAAGGCAGGGGGGGGCGTCAAAACAGCGGGCGTCAAAGGCATGGGGGGGGGGCGTCAA
>WSYH01011046.1:0-21774 GCA_036426205.1 Ascaphus truei
AAAGGGCACCAATAGTGTAATACTACAACATTTATTATTAAAAATGACAGGCGTAAAAACATGCACTCACATGCTAGAATGCCCTATGCGTGTCCTACAACGTGCCGTCCGCTTCACATGCAAGGATGCCGAGGGATTGCAGGAGGAGGCTGGAGTCGGCGTGATTCCCCGCTTCGTGGCCGCGACTCGGAGCGCCTGGTCCCTCCTCCGATGACGTTCCCCGTCAATCAACCTCCTTTCCTTCCACAGGGTCTGCACGTCGCAGCACGTTCTGCACGCTCCACCCCAATAGATGCCAACACGTATCTCCTGGCATCTAGCCATCACAACCATAGATGGATTAACAATATTCCCAAGGGCCAGTTCTTAAGAACTAAAAGAAATTGCTCCCAACCAGAGTTATTTGAGATGCAGGCCAATGATCTTAAGGATAAATTCATCCAGAGAGAATATAATCCTAATATGGTTGAGAAGGCCCTAGAGAGTGTAAAGAGTATTGATAGAAATGACCTTATCTGTATGGACAATAAGAGATCAAAACAATCAGAAGGTGTAGAGTTTATCCCCTTCATAACCAAATATAATGGGATGTCAAACAAAATAACACAAATAATTAGGAAACATTGGAGTATACTACAGGGGGATGCAATCCTTAAATCAATATTACCCAAACACCCCCAAATAGTGTTTAAAAGGGCCAATAATTTAAAGCTTCAACTATCCCCGAGCTGTCCGTTTAATTCCATGAAAGCGCAAAGCACAACATGGCTCAAGGAATTGGACGGATTCTTTACATGTGATAAATGTATTGGCTGTAGGTACAGCACTAAATGCAAGCAATTTCAATCTAATGTCACGGGTATTAAATTTCCCATTAAATCATTCATTTCCTGCAAGACTCCTTTTGTGGTCTACCTGTTAGAGTGCCCTTGTGGACTACAATATGTAGGGCGAACAGGTAGACCATTGAAACGACGTCTTGCGGAATATGTCTATAATATTAAAAGGGGTCTGGAAACACATAGTGTCTCCAGTCACTTTAAAAATAAACATGGACAAAATCCAGAAGGGTTAATCTGCAAAGGGATTGACTGTCCCAAGCAGAATTGGAGGGGGGGTGATAAAATTAATCTTATATCCAGACGCGAAAGCTACTGGATATATACCCTCAAAACCTTAACCCCGAGAGGACTTAACATTGAATTTGACCTGGCAGCATTTCTGAGGGATAGTTAGGTCTGTATACTGCTGTTGTTGAATATTACCTAACCAGGTTATCTGATCTTTGTATTCAAAGTAATCTCTTTCCACCTCTGGGTCCTATATGCTGACATTGGCAGGGAGCTAGTATAATAGCTATCTTGCACATTGAAATAAGAAACCACAAGGTTGCTAATTACTTTTTATTTATTTTTTCTATATTCACTAGAGTTTTATTCATGTATTTGTTTTTTATTAGATGCATTGGCATTGATGTATCATTACTGTCCTCTGTAAAGTATTTCACAGCATGCTAGAGTGTAAACATTCAGTGCTACTGGCTGTCCAGGCATGAAGTGGTTAAACCTGCCATACATGAATTGCCTGATATCAGCCAACAAGTGGACAATCAGTAGGAGTTCCCAATTAGGACATCCATCCAATGGGAACACTACGGCAGCTATGCACAAAGGTATAAATTACCTCAAGTGCCCCCACAGCTCCATTACCCCTGAAGAAGTGACGTCAGAGTCACGAAACGCGCGTAGGGTGGAGCTTGCAGAACGTGCTGCGACGTGCAGACCCTGTGGAAGGAAAGGAGGTTGATTGATGGGGAACGTCATCGGAGGAGGGACCAGGCGCTCCGAGTCACGGCCACGAAGCGGGGAATCACGCCGACTCCAGCCTCCTCCTGCAATCCCTCGGCATCCTTGCATGTGAAGCGGACGGCACGTTGTAGGACACGCATAGGGCATTCTAGCATGTGAGTGCATGTTTTTACGCCTGTCATTTTTAATAATAAATGTTGTAGTATTACACTATTGGTGCCCTTTTCTGTTCCCATTCGGTTATGGTGATGCTGATGCTGGAAGTGAAAATCGTGTTACCAGTAGCAGGAATCAGTCGGAGCCAACCGTGAGGAGAATTAAAGAAACTTTTTGAGGCCCATTCTTATCTATTTTTAAGTAAGTAGATAGCAACGGTGGGGGTGTGGAACACTGACCATAGGGTACTGCGCAATGGTTGTTTCATTTGTATTTCCAGACAAGTCTCCAGTGTAAAAGAACGGGACATTGTGGACTGTGGATCTCTCCTATATCATCATTTGATTCATGGGACTACTTCCTTTCGTCAGGTTTAATATCTGATAGTGCGCCAGGGAATTACTGTTTGTGTTGTATCTGTATATATCTGTTGTATCTTTCTGTGCATTGTATACAATCCTTGTGGATAGGGTTGTTTTATTCCTGAGGCAGCCATTCCCCAATCTACCACAATAGGTTGTGAGGAATCACCAATAGGGTTTTCCCTATAGGGGACCCCCTCTTTTTGTTTATAGAGCACCTGGTTATTTTAATTAATATTTAGGTATAGGTTTTTAGGTTTGAGTGCTGATCATATGCTTTTAGTTTAAATTTCCTTCACCACAAGCTCCCATCTCTAAAAGGATTACAGTCCACGCAGGCGCAGTGAGGCGATTGACGCTCGGCTAGGGACGGATTAAAAACACAAAGACTAACTAACTTCAGAAAATGAATGACTGTGGAGATGTTTGTCGATAAGAGTTTGTGTGTGCGTGGGGAGGGATGAAGGATTAGTTGTGCAGCAGTTCAAAGAAATAACATACTGTAATGTAGAGTACAGTAATTTCAAAGGCAGTTGAACAGAATACTGTAATTTGATCCCTACACCCCCCAAATACAGTACATAAAAAGCACACATATCAACCATGTGCAGGCAAACGCACAGATTTAATATCGTAATATCAATATTGTTTTTGCAGGCTTGTGGATAAAATAACAGTTAAAAAATCATAATTAAAATTTTTTTGGGGGGCACTCAAGCAAGCAGTGGTGGGTGAAGTTACAGGCGCATGAGCAGGAGTAAACTAGCTCCCATTCGAAAGAGGATTACACACAGGCGCACAGAGAGGTGATGCTCTGTGCAAATCAAATTCGAGAAGGGATTTTCCAAAGTGTTGCCAGAAACAAAGCCTCAAAATTCCCATCTCAAAGAGAATTACACGCAGGCGCAGTGAGGCTTTGTAGCTCGGCTATGGACGGATTCAGAACACAATGGCAAGATTCAGTAAATTAACGACTCTGTGGAGAGGGGGGGGTTGGTGACTCATGCGCAGTAAGCAGCTCCAATCTCAAAAAGGATTACACGCAGGCGCAGTGAGGCTTTGTAGCTTGGCTATGGATGGATTAAGAACACAATGGCAAGATTCAGAAAATTAACAACTACGTGGAATTTCAAATCCTTGAGCTAGCGTTCGTGGGAGAGGGGGATACAGGGTATAGCTGCATGAAGTTCAAAGCTAAAGACAAACTTTAATTTCAAATGGCAGTTCATCATAATAATACACCCCCAAATACAGTATATAAAAAGCACACAAATCAACCATGTGCAGTCAAACGCACAGGGTCGCAGTCAAAAGCTACAGCACAGATTGAATATCGTAATACAGTAAGATCGTGTTTGCAGGAGAAAATAAAAAAAAATTACAATAAAACTTTTTTTTAATTTTTAATTTTTTTTTTGGTCACTCACTCAGTCAACCAAGAAGTGATGGGTGAAGTTACAGGGGCATGCACAGTAAATTCCTGCTGTCAAGCAGGAATGTGATTGAAACCAGACACACGTTCAAAGGAATGGTGTGGGAGAGATGTACTGCATTGCACAGAAGATAAGAAGTTGAAATACCCTGCAGTGCAGTTAATTATCCTGAGCGAGGGGAGAGCGCTGTATATGCCGAAATGTGACACTGTTACAGTACTGTACACGCCTATGCGTTTCAAAATTTTTCAAATGAGACATACTGTACAGCAGCATAGCACTGCAAATGCATGTATACTTTAAACATGCAAATTTCCAATTACTGCGCGCGCACACACAGACTGTGTACTGACGTAGGTTGAACCGCGAAGGTATTTGACTTCCAAGACAACAGCTCGCAAACGCCCCCCTGAGTTTTTTCATGGCATTGCAGTATTGCAGACAGCGAGAATAAAATGCTAATATCACGAGCGCGAAAATAACGCAGTTCACTCCGGGCAAAAACGACAAAAAAACGCACCTAACCGGGATAATCTGAGAGCCGCGGATCTAGCTGACTTAAACTCAGATCGGCGGCCACTGTAGATGGGAGATATAAAAGACCCCACTAAATCACTTCCGATTAGGACTGCATCTCAAGCGCTGCCATATACCGTGTGTATAGGTCCCAGTAACAACAATCAAAGGTGTAACTCCCATGCAGTAGCCTGATGTTCCTCCGTGGGCCTGCATCCCCTGGAATCTGTAGATAGTGTTTCCCCAAGGGGAAAGGGAAGCGGATCACAGCCGTGCAATTGAGGGGTAAATCCAGAATAACAGCCAATCAGGTAAAAAACTTCTTTATTGAATAAGCGACAACATGGTGCAGAAAAGGATAGCTCTTACGCATTTCACACCACGATTGGCGCTTGGTCAGAACATATGGTTACTGGTGCTCCTTGCTCAGGGAATACCTGTGATGGCCAAAACGTCGTTATTCTGACCAATAAATGTATGTTTTTAATCTAAATCCATAGTGCTCTGAGTCATCCACACACATATCTCTATGCTGTAGACATTGTTGTTGTCCGTATCTCTTAGTAGGGAAGTCTCTTGGATTTTGCCTATTTCTTTCCAGCTCTATATTTTATCAGTTTCATAGTCATGTGTCTTTCTTAAATTTCTTGATTTTAAGCGGCCTCCCTAGCCATAGACGGGGGGGCATCATGACCATGGGGGTCTGGCCTTCCCCTCACTGGCCCGCCCCCACACCTCCCTCCCCAGCACAGGGGAGGAGTTCCCAGAAGGCCTAGTTAATGCCAGGCAGGTGGGCAGCACGTCCTCTTTTGCTGCCCGCCAGACGATTTGCTGGACCTCTCTCTGCACCACACCGGTATTTGCTTCCCCTGGGGTGGGGCTACCTGCTCCCGAATTGGAGCGTTGTGGGGGAAGGGGCCCCCTCCATTCAAACCCTGATCCCCGCGGCGGGTGCCCGGCGGGGAAGGGTGCTGGGTGTGGGGAGGTGCTGGTTGCGGGGAGGGGGAGGTCCGGCCGAGGCATGCGGCCCGCACGGAGATTCGCCGCGTGTGGCCCATGCGGGCAGCAGATGGGATCGCTCGCGGCCCGCTCGGGGCCTCCAAGGTTCCTCAAGGTGCCCTGCACGCACCATACCGGTACGGTCGGAGGCCCGGCGGGCAGGGGAGGCCTCGGGCAGAAGGGTTCTGATGGTATGGAGTGGGGGGGTCCGGCTGGTTGGTTCACAGGGGTTGTCCGGGGCAGGGCTCTCTCCCCCCCACTTCATCTTACTCCCGATCCCTGCGGCGTGTCCCCCCCACTTATGGTCCGATACGGTGCGGAGAATTATATGATGTCAATAGAGCTCTTTATCTTGTGACATTATAAACTATATAAATATACTGTAGTAATTATTAGATGATAAATATTTGTTAATGGAAATCACAATGTTTAGCATTTATGCTTGGTTAATTTTATCTGAATTCCCCAATTAATTCATGTGGATGGGCGCATGTGGATGCGTGCGTGCGGAGGCGCATGTGTGGGTGGATAGGTGTGTGGGCACAGGTAGATGGATATATGGGTAGGCACATGGGGATGAATGTATGTAGGCACAGGTGGATGTATACGTGTGTAGGACATACTTGAAAACGAGAGGTAACTCTCAACGTATTACTTCCTGGTAAAATATTTTATAACTAAATAAATGCACGTAGATGTGTGAGCTTGTGTAGGGGCACACATAGATGGGTGCGTGTGTGGGGGGGCACGCGTAGACGTGTGCGTGTGTATGGGAACACGTGGATGTGTGCGGGTGTGTATGGGCACATGTAGATGTGTGCGGGTGTGTATGGGCACATGTAGATGTGTGCGAATGCGTATGGGTGCACGTGGATGCGAGTGTGTATGGGCGCACGTAGATGCGCGCGTGTGTATATGGGCGCACGCAGGTGCGCGTGTGTATTGGGGCATACGTAGATGCGCGCGTGTGTATAGGGGCACACGTAGATGCGCGCGTGTGTATAGGGGCACACGTAGATGCGCGCGTGTGTATAGGGGCACATGGAGATGCGCGCATGTGTTTATGGGCACACGGATATGCGCGCTTGTGTATAGGGGCACACGGGGATGCGCGTGTGTGTATAGGGGCACACGGGGATGCGCGCGTGTATAGGGTCACACGGGGATGGCTATTTTATGGCCTAGTGGCTTCTTTTCCATGTCTTTCACTGAGGCTTCTAGTTGTTGCTGAAAGAATGTGAAATCATTAGGTGGAATTAATTTTGACAAATTTCCTTTCACTGTCATTATTTCTTTTTTAATGATATCAATATCTGATTGCAACATTTCTGCTGTTAACATAATGAGTTTAAACTGCATGTGTTTAAGTTTGTGTGCCAATTAGTTTAAAAATCTTTGTTATTCTTGCATAAATTTGGTTGAAGCCTGGCTAGTTAGCCTCTTTGTATCTGGTATATTTTTTATATATATTCCAATAGCGTTACATTATGGAAGCTGAGATTCAATTCTTTCTTGGATAAATAATCAATGTTTTTCATTATTTGTTCTGTATCAAAGTATTTTCTACAAAGTTAATAGCAGTAGTACCTGTACTAGCTAGGATTTGATCTCGATCTGCTGCAGAGTAAGCAAGTGTTTCAGCATATTTCTTTATTGTTGCTGTAATGTCTGCAAATTATATATTGGGAACTAGATTAAGGGAGATACAATTATAAAAGTCCAGAAAATGATATACTTGCCCAGCACTCCTGTTATGATTTACTATGAAGTAAAAGATTTTTAATGGTATTTCTCAGGGTCCATAATATCTGTATGACGGCATCTCCCAGGAACCATCACTGCATAACATTTTTCATCAGGGTAAAGATATACACACTTGGTTAAGGGAAAAATTGTCTTTTAGACCATGTATTAGATATAGAAAAGATTGACAGAGCACAACATTTGTAGGTGTTATCCCTTCCATAGGTACTCATGTGAAATAAAAGTAGCTCTGTGAACAAATATATTTTTGTAATCAATCACTAATCTCAAACCTTTTTAATGTCCCATCATACAGATTCAGCTGTCAGTTCTGGCCCAGCGTGTGAGGAAAATCCACAAGCATCTCTGCAGCATAGTCCCTAGACCCTGTAATGACCCATCCGATTGATACCGCAGGGTCCCTGCATTTGAATGGGACTCGCAGCCCAGTAGGATTCACTCAGCGTGAGTCTCGTTCAAATGCTGGGACCCTTGCTGTGTTAACCCAATGGGTCATTACAGCATCTATGGACTATGCTGAGTATTTTCCTCGACATGTTCATGGAATTCCTCATATACTGGGTCAAAACCGACAGTTTCATCTGTATGTAAATTAAAGGGCATCATTGGCAGCAAACCTTTCAGTGAAATGATCTGGTACTTGTGTGAGACCCAACAGGATTAGAACACCCAACCTTTGTTGTTCTGGCTAGCAGCTCTAGCAGTGTGAGCAAACATAACTGCTGGCTAACATGTATTTATGTACAGTATGTATGTATGTATGTATGTTTGTATGTATATCTTTTTTATGTAGCACCATTAATGTAACATCACTGTCCTAGCATCATTTTGATCTTCTCTCTGCTCACACCTGTAGCCTGATCCACTTGGATTCCTTTAGAAGATGACCACTTGCACTTGCTGGTTTACATTTCCAGTTAAATGTTACTAGTGCACATAAAGCAGCACATCAGAGATACCTGTGAAATATGTTAATAGCTTGATCAGTTACAGGTGTGAGCAGTAAAGTTGTGACGTTGTGATACCCATCATCTGGTTTAACACATATTGCTAGAGCTGTATTTTTTTAGTACCCAATTCGCCTTCTGATTCTGGGGTGTAAATCGGATTTTGGTAAAATCCATGCTTGAAATTCGCTAATCGGGTTCCGACTGTTCCATCCATCTCTAGAGAAGAAAGACTTTCTAAATAAACATAAACGTTTTGCCCCTGCATGCCTGATCCATTTTTTACCTACTAGAAATACAGAGAGAAGAATTGCTGCTTGATTTCTACCCCAATTAGGAATATTTGTTGGTTATTGGGGCATTTTAGTATATAATTCCCTCAGCATAAGGATAATGAGTTTTCTTTTCCTATTGTTTTTCTTTATTGCCAAACTGTTAATTTCTTACTGTATGTACATTAACCACACAAGAAATTACTTAAAAAAACTACATTTGACCTAGCCTGTCTCATTATGTCTTAACTTGGCTAAAACCCAATCATATATAATTATAAATGGAGAAATATTAGTCTAATTAATCAGTTATGGTCTCAGTACTAAGAAAATCAGAAATATATCTCTCATTAAACCTTACTCACGGTGGCCAGCAACTCAATGAATAGGGATACATTTGGGAGAAAATATTATACTGTGTGAAATGAATATCCTCCTAAACTCTCTGCAATTACAGATTTGACCCATACTACATCAATCTGTGGCAGCCTTTCAGAATCCATACTAAAACTGTTTATAGTATGGGCACTTCACACTTGGTAGCCAAACCCCAGACTTACTGTCGCCATGTAAGAGGTTTGGCCTGGTATGCTAAGTTGCTCAGGTCTGAGGTTAGCACATGCTCTGTGCAAACCGGGAAGCAACTTCTGCCCTCTTTGTAAGGTACTGGCAAGTCTGGGATAGGTGGGGAAAATTATTCTCACAAGAGGATTGGGTGTATATGTTAGGTATAGGACCCTTAACCCTATAAAAATGACTGCAGCCCAGCCGCAGTCAGATTCATCTCAGCTTTACCAAGATACGGCCAAGCTACAGCGTCAGCGGTTCCAGAGTGTGAGGGGTTAACTAAATCGTAACCAAGGATCATACCCAGAATTCGTTTGAGCTAAGGATTCCCGAACAAATCCTGTAAGGACTATACAAAATAATTCCTTTTGGCCGGAGATATAGGGCTGGCAAGTTGCGTCCCTAGCCAAGAATTTTCGCAGGACTCAAACCGTGCACCAACTTGCATGCGTGCAGGGGTGCCCAGAGACTTTGATTCATTTTGTGGACATTTGATTTTGTTTCCCCATCCCAGTAAGTGTTTTATTGACTAAAATTGTGAATATTGTGTGTTTGTCTCAAAAGGAAATAAATTACAATTTATTTTGCCCATCTTGTGTGCTCAATCCAGAATCCTGGTATTAATGTATTGGTAAGACCTGATCTACCGTGACAAGCTCATTTGCCCATTAAAAATAAAACATAACTAAGACTTACCCAGCCAGCATATAGTAAATTAAAGTTCTACTTACCCCTGCCAGGATGAAGGCCATCCTCGTTCTCCTCATCTTCCTATCCTTCAGTGGGCACCACTGGCCACTAATCCTTTAATCCCCTTAGTGGTTTTTACCACTATGGTAATTAAGGTGTTAACCCCACCTCCCGCTACCCACCTGGGAGGTCTAACCACCCAACACTTGGTAACTACCCCACCTCCTCCACCCATTTATTGGCACAGTGGCAGTTACCACTATGGCAGTCAATGTGCAAGCTGCTAATGAAAAAAAACAGCACCAAATAAAAAAGACATTCAATTTCAATTAAAAAAAAAAAAAGCCAATAAACCAATTGATTTGCATTGTGGCACACCAATGCCCTATGGGAATGGTTTGCACACAATTGTAGTCAATTTGCAAGCTGCAAATGAAAAAAAAATACAGCAACAAATAAAAAGGACATACAATTTCAATTAAAAAAAATGCCAATGAACCAATTTATTGGCACAGTGGAACACTAATGCCCTATGGGCCAGGGTTGCCACAATGGTAGTCAATGTGTAAGCTGCAAATTAAAAAATAGCACCAAATAAAAAGGACATTCAACGTAAACATTTTTTTTTTTAATCTTTTTTTTTCCTTTATTGGTATCTAGCGAGGTACATACAGTTAGTATCAACAGTCACAGCTGAACAGATGATAATGAGTCATAGGCACATGACTGCGAAGCGGTTTGTGATACTCAATAAATCCTTTCTTTTTACTTTTTTTGTTGAGAAAGATGGGGGGAGACAAGGGGCGGGTGGATAGGTGGGAACCACACGGGGAAGAAGAGGGGGGGGAGAGAAAGTCGGGGACAATTTAAACATTTTAAAAATGCCTTTTATGGGGTGCCGGTATCCCTCTGCTTTGTTTAAATCTCCTGATCACGTGGCTATGACATGAGAGAATTTAAACATGGTTGCCGGGATACTGGCACCCCGTACTGGGGCTTGTAACTCGAGAATCAGGGGGTCCCTGGACCTAAAATCAATGCGGTCCAGCTCCAGAAACCCACTACTACAATAATATGTTATTAAAATAAATGAAAAGACCCACAATCGCCTGTTAGAAGCACGCAGGTAGAGTTACTGATTTAGTCTATCTCTTACTGCGCGTCGCTTACAGACTGGCGGAACCCACTGTGTTAAATACGGATAGGCCTCTGGAATCTCACAACTACAGAGAGGATGCCATGCAGAACTCGCAAGGCAAGCAGCACAGAACTGGGAGTTGCACCTGTATAATAAAGAGTTATTGTATTTCTACAACTGCTACCACATTGTACAATATCCTTCTTACAATTAATGATAGAATTACACATCTCTAAAATACACTGTATATGTGTAGTCTATTTTATGCAGCTTTTACACTGAATATTTCAATCAAATCTAAAAACTATTATTACTAATATCCAAACTGTACATTGTACTTAGTGGTAAAAATCAGTATTTCTTGTCATTTTTTTCAAGGTGAAATTTCCAGAACACATTCCTAAAGCTTGCCAACCCCTGTGCTAGTACTGTACTTCAGCACAACTCAAACAGCTATCTATCACTCTCTGTCAAGACACAAGTGCTGATGCCTTAAATGTTCTGGCTTATTGGAATGCTTATTTGTAATGACTAATTGTAAACAACCTGTCCCTTGAATCATATTGGTCCTTTAAAAAATGAAGCATCTCCAAGTTCTAATCGTCCCATAGGTCATATCATCCTGTACACTGACTCTAATTATTCAGAAGATTAGAATCAATTACAAGCCTAACTTCCTACAGTACATGTGAATCTTTGTAGAATGAAGTTTGATTGATGAGATACTTTACGTGAGAAGCTGATATGCATTTTTATTTTAGAGAGCTGATCTCCTTCTGCCTCATCAGAAAAATACTGTGCCCTTTACAATGTCACAAAAGCCGAAAAATCATCGAGTTATCATGATACACTATTTTGAAAAAGATTATTAGATTACATTTTATGATCCTGCATCTTGCTTTGACAATATCTGTTCAAACTTAATGTTAAAAATGAATCCTAAACTCCATATACACTGTACATTCTTTCAGCACTTGTTGTGCAAAGTATGTTGCATGTGGATAATGAAAACTGTTTGTACTGTATTTGTATTTTTGCTCATTACATCTCAAGGCGCTTACGCAAAGACTTATATAATGATTGTGTTTGTTGCAAGAGGAAAACTTAAGCCAAACAATTTGTTAGCATTAGCCACTAGCTGAGAAAATAAAATGAGCTTTAAAGCAGGCACTGTGCAGATGTGAACTGGAACATAGACAAAGCCTATAATGAAGATGCCTGAAGTTCACAAAGGGACTTTTGGCACTGCACTGTAGTTCATATTAGAACTTGTAGAATGAACTGATCTTTTTCTGAATAAGCAACCCATTCAAGCTTCTATACTTTAAAGATAATTCCGTTACTTAGAGGTACAGTATTCTAATATAGGGTATTTCTGCCTATATCCTTTTTCTGAACTAATACAGGTGGTGGTACAGTACTCACATATGTTGCTAAATAACTAGGAGTGCTTGTACCATGTGTACTTTTTCTTTTTTGTCTTTTTATTATACAGGTAGAGCAGACATTGTTGTTCCCACTGTTGCTTTTTAGTACAACACACAATGTGCTAGCAGGAGTAGACAGCAATGTTTCTGCATTAGCTGTGCATGAAAAAGGGTCAAGCCTAACACATAATTGTCAACAATGGCACGTTCCAGTAGATGTAATACTGTCTGGAACATCTGTACATACTGTATAATATGTTCATTGTATTCCTTTCTTTTCTTAGATATTGTGTATTTTTAGTCACTTTAGATTTTAGTTTTAAAATTGTTGATGTATTATACTTTGAGCCAAAAGGACTGCATCACAGCTATAACTGAGTTATTGAAGGTACAGATGTAACAAGATGTTCTGTTCCGGTACCATGGCAAGGTATAAGATTCCACCCACAGAATGACTTTGTTTACTACAGATGGAGTCTCAGGTACTGGCCATGCCTCCAGGGACACTCCATGGGCCGTCTGTTGACTGCCCGCAGGGGAATTTGCACGTCCACGCTGCGTGTGGTCCCTGCTACATCCAAATTTATTGTGTGGTCAGATGGAATTATTGTTTGTGTGGTTGCAGCTCGTTGTGTGTCCATGAGTAGTGGTGTTTGAGGTCACCGACAGAAGTCCAGGTGACAGTTAGAGGTGTAGTCGGGGTCACAGGCAAAAATCCGGGGCAGGTAGATGGAAGAAGCAGAGGTCAAACAACAAGCAGAGGACAGGACTGGAGAAAGGCAGGTAACAGTAGTTAGGAGGCAAGCAGAGGTATGGTAACAGCAAACATACAGATAGGCAGTGAGCTAATCTATCAGGAATGAACCGGTATAAACAAGCCAGGAGGAAAAGGAAGGCGAGGTTAATGTAGGCCTGGCTGGAGGAAGGGGACAGGTGTAGGTTATTACACGATTATAATCTGTAGTGAGATGTCTGCAGAGTCAGACAGCCAGAATCAGCAGTCCTGGTGGCAGCGAGGAAGAATTGCCGGATAGGAGCAGGGGACGTATCTGATAAACTACCAATAACACGTTTCTTACAGTAGATTGTAGATATAATTTGTAATGGTAGGGGTAGCCGGCCTTAATAATAAAGGTGAAGCCCGACTGGTTGCCCCTAAAAACCATGTGTATTGGGGGATTTGTGTCAGCTCTTGGGATCAGTGAAATGTGTTAATGTGTTCCCCTGTAACAATGTTCCCTTAAACTGTCCCCTATGGGTTTAAAAGCGAGGGATGTCCTGTGTGATTAAGGTCCTTCATAGGAAACAGCTGCATGACCAGGACTTTGGGAACAGGAGTTTAAGGGTGGATGTTGGGGGGCAAATAGGGTTAAGAACTGTGTAAGGGGTTGCTGACCGGTTATACCGGGAGTGTTATTTTTGTGGGTACGCATCTGTAGATAAAAACGGTGATTTATGGAGTGTTAATGCAACTCTATGTGATATCTTGCCCCGCCAGAAAGTTCTACAATTGGGTTTTAAAACACAGTGCAGGAGACTTTTTTTAAAACCAAGTTGTAGAGTGCAAGTTTTGGAATCCAAGTTTTAGACACCAAGTTTTAGATTCTACGTTTTAGAGCCCAAGTTCTCAAATGTATTGGTATCCATTACTATGCAGACAGCCCCGGTATAATAATTAGCTGGGGGGCTTGCATGCCAATCAAAGGGATGGATCAAAGGGATGAATGGGCTAGGTGTCGGGACATCTGGCAGGTGGGAAAGGGTTTAGGAATAGGCCTGTGGATGGGCTCTCAGTGTGTGAGACCCTTTGTTGTAACCAGACTCTGTGGAGTCTACCCACCGCGGTGGTAATGGACTGGCCAGGGAAAGCCATTGCCGAGATGGAGCTCACAGGGGTGATTTCCATTGGCCAGTTCATATTTTTCACCTTTCTGGCAACCTGAGCCTAAGCACGCCCCCACCTTTGAGGCTCGGCTCCCCCTGGCTTGTGATTGCCTGTTGCATAGAATCCCAGGCTTTGATTGGTCGGCCGTCCTTTGTCCATGTTGAACATAGGACAGCGAGGTCTATGTAAGGGGACTGGCTGAACAGAGAATGAGAGCAACCTAGGGCTTGATCTGGTGAAGTGATGGCGGTCTCCTACTCCAGCACACCCATACAGCCTGTCCACTAGGGGTTAACCTGTTACCAGCAAGACCCGTTTTTCCTGCACACTCATCTATGTGTGACATGTCTTCTTTCTCAAACATATGTGAGTAGAACCATTTAAGTTTTTTCTGGTTATGTTTAGTGGTTATAAACAGTAATAAGCTATATTCTGTTTTATTGTCTCTCTTTGACATATGGTGTTTCCTTTTCCCTCATCCTGTCTGCTGCTCTCACCGGCAGATCGATCGTGGCCTCTGACGTCAGCAAACTGGAACTCCCATCAGTTGGTACGGTGTCCTCTACAGTCCAAAAATCCCAACGCGTTTCACCAGTCTGTCGGCTTCTTCTCTCTTATCAGCGGATTATTATTTGCACCTAATAGAGGTATATTAGTATTTTATCTGTTATTGTTAGGACCTGTGAACTGGGTCTGGCTTGTCGTGGCTCACAGGCTTACAATGCTTTGGCCAAAGGGTTACACTAAATGACCCTTTTTCAAGAGAATATATAAGTATTTTATTGTGTATTTTTGGCATATTGGACCTGCATTTGGCATTTTTTAGTGAGGCATTAAAGTGAGCCTTTTAAGTGAGGATATATAGTTAGACTATAGTTTATATATTTACTTTTCTTCATGAAAGACCTATAACTCCAGCTGATACAGTATGTCATGGATCTAATTGCACTCTCTTCACACGTATGTCTTTGATCTGCAAGTCCTGTTTTAAAAGAATTACCCACCCGGCCTTTATAATGGATTTTTGGTATGTCTCAGATCTGCAAGTTCTGTTTTAAAAGAATTACCCACCCGGCCTTTCTAATTGATACTTTGGTATGTTTGAATATCAAAAGGTATTTTTTCTCCTTTTCTTTTAACTGTGTACTGCTCATTGTCCAACTGGAACAAGCTGATTTATTGAGGAGGGGGAAGGCTCATGTGACTGCTTTAGCTGTATAAAACTAACACCCCCCTGCATTTACTAGATCTGCATTTGGCATTTTTAGTAAGGCATTAAAGTGAGACTTTTAAGTGAGAATATATAGTTAGACTATAGTTTAAATATTTAATTTTCTTCATGCAAGACCAATAACCCCAGCTGATATGTCATGGATCTAATTGCACTCCCTTCACAGGTATGTCACTGATCTGCAAATCCTGATTTAAAAGAGTTACCCACCGGGCCTTTATACTTGATTTTTGATATGTCTCTGATCTGCAAGTCCTGTTTTAAAAGAATTACCCACCTGGTCTTTATAATTGATTTTTGGTATGTTTGAATATCAAAATGTGTTTTTTTTTCCCTCTCTCTCTCTTAACTGTGTGCTGCTAATTGTCCAACTGGAACAAGCTGATTTATTGAGAGGGGGAAGGCTCATGTGACTGCTTTAGCTGTATTAAACTAACACCCCCATGCATTTGCTAGACCTGCATTTAGCATTTTTTAGTGAGGCATTAAAATGAGCCTTTTAAGTGAGAATATATAGTTTGACTAGAGGTGACTGGGGACTTCATCTTCCTACAAGCATTTCTACTCAAGGCAACAATCGGTGAGCTTATATAACCACACTATTATCCCATGCTTGTTAGCCTGCACATTTTAACCCCCCCACCCCTTTACAACTTATTTCACTACAGCCTCTCCCAAAACTGACTGCACACAACTATTTCCCACACACACTCAGCCAACTAAAACCCTGAATTGACCCCAGCATTATAATGCAGCAAAAAATTTGACAAGGGAAAGGCACACCCCTGCTGTTTAGTCTGTACACACTAACTTTGCTCACAACAGCTCCATGCAGAGCTACCTACGTCTGGCATAATGAACCTGCTATGTATCTTAATTTGTTCTTTCTCTTGGCCTCATATAAATGTTACTCCCTCTATCCACTACAAACTCCTCCCTCCTGGCCAACACCCAACATCACCATACACCCTGGACTACTCAATAGCCTTGCACTATCAACTGAATGTTGGTGGAGAACTCTGAAAACCAGCACACCAACCACTGCACACTCAAATGGCAAACATCACAAATGTATAACTTGCAAACAACTACTCAAATTTCTAGTCATACTATTATTCTCTTTAGTAGGTGATATTGAACCTAACCCAGGTCCTCCCATTTAAGCTCTGTCCCATACCTCTGAGAATTCCACATTTAAATTCCAAAAAGGGCTATCTGTCGCCAATATAACTATCCGGAGCCTGCTGCCCAAACTGGACGAACTAAAGGCATGGTGCCTTATGCATAAACTCAAAGCCATCGTTTTCACAGGAACATGGCTAACCCCTAAAACTACCGATGCAAATATTGCCATTCAGGGATACTCCATTTCTAGGAAAGATCAAAGAGAGGAGAACGGGTGTTATTTTATATTGCAGAAACCTTACAATTTACATGGTTAAATTGCCCCCCAAGCCCACCCTCTTTTGAAATCTAAGTCCATCTTGCTTGCTGGCATCTACCGCTCCCCTTAAGCCCCTCTACAATCCCTGACTGATATCACCCATTTTCTTGGCTCCATTTCCTCTCTGATTGAGAAGAGTGAGCTACTAGTTCTTGGGGATTTCAACTTCAATTGGCTTGACCCTTAAAACCACAAAATCCAGATACAACTCAAGTCACTTAATCTATCGCAACTCATTTCCCAACCGACACGGACAAACCTGAAATCGCATAACCATTCCTTGCTAGACAGGATTCTCTCCTCAAACCCCAGCACAATCCAATCCTCTGGCATCCTTCCTGATATTTTCAGTGACCATGCAATATTGTACTGTGTAAGGAAAATTAAACCGCCCCATTCAAGCCCTAAAATTCTCCTCACTAGAACATTTAGAAACTTTAACCCACAACAGTTTCTGGCTGACCTTACCAACTGCACTTGGCACAGAATCGATTTAATTCCCGATGCTGATTCTGCGCTCGACTATTTCCAATCCGATTTCATAAAAATCTGTGATACCCGTGCTCCACTACGCAGAATAAGGGCACGGGGGCCCCACCTTCCATGGGTTACAACTGACCTTATAGCCCTCTACCAGTTCAGGGATGCCTTGTGGAAAAACTACAAAGTAAATGGCACTACCAAGGATCTCAATCACTATAGATGCCTGTGGAACATGTGCACAAGGCAAACAAGGCATGCAAAAGCACAATATTACTATGACAATCTCCACCAAAATACATCAAACCCAGGTAACTTCTGGAAGGTTATTAACAATATATTCCAGCCTTCTAACCATTAACAACCAAGTAATATCACTAAGGGGGACAAACTGCCCTGACATTGCAAATGCATTCAATGATTACTTTATGGGGTGTGCCACTAACATTTTAATGAAACGCAACCCAAACCACAAACCTGAAATTCATCCTGGGAGTATCCATATAGCCCATCCCCCTCCCAACACTACCCACAATTTTCAATTTGGCCCAGTATCTGAAGAGGAGATTACACAAGCGCTCCTCAAATTAAATCTAAGCAGCCAATGTGGACCTGACTTACTACAATCTAGGTTCCTATGACTTAGTGCTCCAGCCATTGCCAAACCAATTGCTTCCATAGTCAACTGTAACCTGTCTGCAGGCCATATCTCTAAGACCTGGAAAACTGCCAGAGTTGTCCCAATCTTCAAAGGTGGGGACATAAACACTGTCTCAAACTACAGGCCAATCTCCCTTCTCCCAATTCTATTCAAAGTCATGGAAAAATGTGTTCACTCCCAATTAAGCGATTACCATACCAAGACAAATTTCCATAGCCAATTCCAATCTGGCTTTTGCTTCAAACACTCCACCGTAACTACCCTGCTAAAAGTTTGCAATGAAATCCAGTGTGGAATGGAACGGGGACAATTCACTGGTGCAATATTCCTAGATTTTGCAAAGGCTTTTGATACTGTTGATCATGTTATCCTGCTTAACAAAAGCCAGAGCTCGGGAATAGGGATGCATGCTTTAAACTGGTTTCAGTCCTACCTATCAGGTAGATCCGAACATGTGTCCATCCCAGGCTCTAATTCCAACCCCCTGGATATTACCTGTGGTGTCCCGCAATGCTCTGTTCTGGGGCCCCCACTCTTCTCAGTGTTCATCAATGATCTTCCCACAGCTTGTAAGGAAGCCTCAATACACATGTATGTAGATGACACAATCCTATATGCACGCAGCCATAGACCCTTCGACCTTTAACACATAATTCAATCTGACTTTTTGAGACTCAAAAATTTGATTTCCCAAAACAAACTGTTTTTAAACACGGATAAGACTGTAACAATGGTATTTGAGACCAAGACTACATTTCTAAAGCTTCCAGTGACTGAGCTCCAGATCAGAACCAACGCTAACACCACCCTAAATCCTGTCACTTGTTTTGAATACCTGGGCATATGGTTTGACTCCCACTTAACATTTGGGATGCACATTGATACCCTGACATCCATGACCCATGCCAAACTAGGTGTTCTTTACAGGAACAAATCCTCCCTAAGTCTGCTGGTCAGAAAGCATATAGCACAGCAGATGCATCCGTGGGTCCTCATTTGGTCGTCGTGGGCTTCCGTGGGTCCTCCGGGATGTCCCCATGGGTCCCACTGGCTTGCGGTACTTTTCCTATATTTAAAAAATATATACATGGCCTACATTTCAACAAATACATCTCCCCCACCAAACACATACAATAGATTAATGGGCAAAATAACTATTATCCAAATATGGATAATAGATTATTTGCCCATTAATAAACACAACATTAACCATGCATCATAAATAAAGTAAATAAAAACAGTTCCATATACCCCTGGCAATATGAAGGCCATCCTCATCAGCATACTGCAGGTCCATGTCCTCCGTTGTCAGAAAGCATACATACAGTAATAAATACAATCTAATGTCTCCTAACCCCTTAATCACCTTAGCGGTTAATAACCGCCATAGTAATTAAGCGGTTAACCCACCCTGCCCCACTACCCACCCAGGAGGCCTAACCACCCACCACAGACCCACTATACCACCCTGTACCCAATTTGATTGTTATAGTAGTACATCATACCCATATAATATGGGCATGATAAGCTACTATAGCAGTCAATGGTCACCTTAATACAAAGCCTGAATGTCCAAAATACACAATAATAAACCTATACAAAAAGCACATAAACCCCCAAACTGTAAAATTTAAAGCAATAGCCAATCAATCTCTTACCTAAATAAAACCACTAGCCAACCATTCTATTAAAGAAATACAACTACTACCCAATCAATTAAATAAATCACACCACTAGCCAAAAAAATAAATGTAATAGGTAAAAGCACTAACCAACACAACAATAAATTAATACAACCACTAGACAACACCAATTTAAAACATTAGTCAACAAAATATATCAGAGAAAAAAAACATAAACAATCTGAAAAAAAATCAAGCTATCACAATTCAAAACAATTTAATCTAAACAATAAAATTACATAGAAAATATAACAGTCAAAAGATGAAATGCATTTGACAAAAAATGCCTTGGCTAATACTGTATCATCTGTACCCTAAGCAGGCTAATACATTAGCAGTCAATGGGCAATTAAAAATATAAAAAAGAAAAATCCAATGAAAAAACCTCTAAAAAGAAAAGTACATACTGCTGCGGCCGAGTTTATTCGAGCATTTGCCCGTTCTCGGCCGCAGCAGTAACCTGGCGCGCGCAGGAGGCGATCGGGGCGCTCTCCCTACCGCTGCCGGGTCCGCCGGGTCCCCCGGAACCCCCTGCCGCCGTCCCGCGATCGCGGGACACCAGGGCTCCCTCGGGGAGCCCTGGACGTGCGTGCAGGGGGCGCTGACACCCGATGACGCGTGACCGCGCATCGGTGACGCGCGGCACGTCGAGGGAGTGGGGCTAGCAAGCCGGGGCATTCCCCGGCTTGCGGAACTAGCCCTGCTAGGATAAAGTGTGTCGGTAGTGTACATTCAATATTGATCTTACCTTTAGAAGCGTTGGCCCTCCGAAACCCAAGCTCTCGTCCGGTGACATCACGAAAGACAATTCAATGCCATCCACGGTGAAGATCAGGAACAGGTAAAACAAAAGCTGTGTGTGCTGTGCACGCGCATAGTAAGTGAAACTTCTTTGACTTTTGTCACAGAAATTGAATTATAACGCACGTCAGTGTATGTGTCAGTGAGTGAGTATGTATGTGTGTCAGAGAGTATGTGTGTGTGTTTGTTTGTGTGTGTGTCAGTCAGTGTGTGCATGTGTGTCAGTCAGTGTGTGCATGTGTGTCAGTCAGTGTGTGCATGTGTGTGTGTGTGTTTGTGTCACTGTGTGTGTGTGTGTCAGTCAGTGTATGTCTCTCTCTTTTTGTGTTGTGTGAATGTCTCTGTGTCGGTCAGTGTGTGTATGTGTGCCCCCCCTCCCGTAGCACGCAAATTCTGCCCCCCCCCCCTCCACTTGCACGCAAATTCTGCCCTCCCCTCACATGCAAATTCTGCCCTCCCCCCCTCCCCTCACACGCAAATTCTGCCCTCCCCTCCCTTCACACGCAAATTCTGCACCCCCACACCGCGGGGTACATGTGCCCGGCACGGGCATGAGTGACTGAGCCCCTGTGCCGTGCGGGTTGCGCCTGGGTTTGTGCCGTGTGCCAGTGGAGGGCTGAAGGACTAGGAGCGTGTGGGGGGAACGACTCCGCTGCCAGCCGCTTCTGCGCATGTGTGGCGTCCGTCAGCGGCGCCATCACAACTGCGCATGCGCGGCATGGCAGCGGGCAGGGAACAGCATTACAGCGGCCGTGGGACCGTTAGGAGTGTCGGGTCAGCAGCCGGGTTTGTGGGGGTGTGTGGGGGTGGTGTGTGGGGGTGTGTGGGGGGGTGGGTGGGGATGTGTGGGGGGTGCGGCGGCGATTAGGAGCAGCGCTGGCAGCTATCGCCGCCGCCGCATGTGACAGGGGATGTGTGAGCGGAGCGGCGTCCATTACGTGACGTCACTTCCATTTCACATTTCGCCCCCCATCTATCCAGTTTTATCCCATCAGAGGTGCCACTAAGGAAGTTTCACTTCAAAAAACTTCTTTCTTCTATCTTTTATCACCTTCTTCTTTCTTCATCTGTGAGTATTTCTTTCTTTACTTTATCTTCTCTCTTCATCTGTCAATCCAAAAAAACCATGTTAGATCCACGATGTTGACACGTTGTCTTCTTGAGCTCAAATGAGGCGTCATGACATTAAATATGGCCTGCGACTTCACATTTGATTGGAAAATAGTTCTCACAGCTTTAATTGGCTGTGAGAATCATGTGCCTTTTTTTTTTTAGGATGTGACGTCATGTAAAGAAAGTGAAGCCAGCCAATCAGAATGTCTGGGCTTCATTTCCCTTTAACATGATGTCACATGGTCTACTACAACCAATCAGATTGGGGATATAGAGGTGTGCCGACGAGTATTCTTAAACTTGCCTTGGAAAATCTGGGGCTATCAGCAACAAGATCCAGGTACATGCTGGGTACATGCTGCAAACATTTCAGTGACATTTCTGCAGAGACTAATGGC
>WSYH01011047.1:0-21770 GCA_036426205.1 Ascaphus truei
CCCCCCCCCTCTCTCTCTCTTCTCCCCCCTCTCTTCTCCCCCCTCTCTTCTCCCCCTCTCTCTCTCTTTACAGCAAAGCTGCTTCAGTTCCTCCCTTTTGATAGCAATGAGGTAACCTTGTCTTTGTTAAATTAACTCAAGTAAAGTAAACTGAGATAAACCATTGTAATAAATTAATATTGATCAGCGACGACTCTGTCTGCAACAATTCTCATCAGTGTTAGCTATAAATAATAGAAATGATGTAAGGTATAATTCCATATACCATTAACGCATCAATAGCAGTCTCCCGCCATCTCCCCCTGTAACTACTGTCAGTATGGCTGCGCGGCGTCAAATGGCGCAGCGTTGCCATGCCAACGGGAATGTCACGTGATGTAACAGCATCAGGTGATGCTCGTTGCCATGACAATGAGACGCCACATGATGTCACGATGTCATGCGGTGCCACGTTGTCATGGCAACTTGCCGCCGCGCGACGTTGCATAGCATCCCGTTGTCATGACAACACAGTGTCATTAAAAAAAAAATCTCCAGGTTGACCGTCAGTCGAAGGTGGCAACCCTGCTTGGGCCCCGCTGGGAGCGTGCCAATTGCATGAGAATATGTTGTAGGATTTAGGTTTCATACGGAGCCAAAAGAGATGATTTGCAGTGCAGGTTTGATGCAGAACAGATGTGGGAGGTCGGTTTAAGGATAGAATTTCAGGGCCTTGTGGGAAATGTGAGGCTGAAGTAGTTTGGCGTTTCTTTGCCTGAAGACGCCACGAGGAGAAAGGGGGCGGAGTTAGTGATCAATAAATATAGCTGCACTCTGCGCGACTCTCTCTCTTCTCTAAGACCCCTCGCTCTCACCAAGACCCCTCTCTGCATGTAACACCAGCAGCATGCGAGTTTCTCTATCATTGCATCTGAGCACGTATCACCATTGATTGAACTTTCACCTGTATGTAACATTGTGAGAATAAACTAACTGTGTCTGCTGGTCAGCCATCTTCTGAAGTATTGGAATCTCTCTGAAGAAGAAATAACAAGTGGAATTATTATTATTTAACAATGGGGCTTTGTACAGTAGCCTTACCACAAACACATTTCCTGTTCTCTAAAAACCAAGTGAGCGCCCTTCCACACTATCCTGGCTGGCGTCAGGTTCCAGGCGGACGCTGTGTATGTTAGCGCTTGAAAATGATAATAACGTTTATAGAATTATGCTATATTTGATTAGTTTCATAATTGGAGATGTAACATTGTCTGGTTTGACAAAAGCGAACAATAATACTTATATTTAGCATAAAACATTGAGTGTACTTATGGAAAGCTAATAAGATTAGTCCGAGTACCCCTACGTTCTGCCTGACACGTATTGCCACCCACAACCATCGGCACAGACTACGAGATTAAGTAACGTCAGGCGGTAACAAGACAAGCCTGGTTACTTCCACATAGGGCTTCTCGCGCCCATAACCGCAACCTATCGCTAAACCAATTTATGCTTAATTCCTCGTACAACTGCTCACCGGCTTTGTCACTGCTTTAATGTTTTATTGCCCCTTTATTTTATATGTTATTGTACTATTAAAGCTGTTTTTAAGCCTCAGACCTTGTTACTGTGTCACTCTGGGGTAACTCTGGCAATCGAGTATCTTCTAATCTACACCATAAGCTTCTATCCTGATTGTGTTACACACGCACGTACACACGCACACACGCACGTTAGTATTGATGGTTCAGAGTCCCAAGAATGTGTGATCCTGTGAGTAACAAATGAGAATCACATATGGTGAAGTACTGATAAAAAGGGTCTTATTGTGCAAGGACTTTTCAGATAGTTGGTGTGTATATATATATATATATATATATATATATATATATACACACACAATTTATTTAAAAAAAAAAACAATTGGTAAAAATAAAATATTTATTAACTTTGTGCAGACTCACAAATACATACATACATACATACATACATACATACATACATACACATATAAATTACTTGTATTTTTCCTGCTATTTGTTTGCTCTCCTTGCCCAGTTTTTAGAAGACGTTTTTTAACCACTTACATGTCCACCATGTAAATATGCTTCTAATCTATTTCCACTAATGCCTGTTTTTTTGTTCCCTCTCTCTCTCTCCTCCCATTGCGTCATCCCCATTAATAATGTGTCACATTTTTATGTTTTTAAGCCATTTTATATGTGTGCATTTGTTTTTACATTATTTAGTTATGTTTTTTGAATAAAAATTTTCACAGTGTGTATTTGGACCGCAGAGTTATGTGCCTCTTTTGGCTAGCCTGCGTGTTAATTGATTAATTATATAATTGTCCATGTTGATTTAGATGTGATTAGATTTCAATCACTCACACTATAAGTAAGGACCCACCCATAGGCGAAGTTAATCTGCTCCTGAGGAAGCTGTTTAAACAGCGAAACGCGTAGAGCTTGTCAGTCTGCTGCAGCTGCCCACTAAGTGAAGACGCCTGAAGTTGCTGCCGTTCCTTTGCTGTCCGTCCCCTTTGCCTCCAGCCGGATGTCGTCACCCGTTTACCGGAAGTGACGTCAGACGCCATCCACCGGCGGCGAGTTTGGAGTTGAGGGAAGACGGGAGTGACTTTACCATCTAGGACCAGCACTCTACTGCCTCACGAAACCTTGATATGTACATGTCATATGTACTTATTGTAAGTACATTACCTACTTATCTTTTATGTGTGATAAAAGTGTTTTTGCGATCTATACCATTGGTCCGTTTTTATCTTCCATGCACACTCTACCCTGTTTGGATTCGAGTATACCATACCTACATGATCTCCGTTTGAAGTTTCCCTGATCCTGAATCCTTTTCCTTTGCTGGAAATGTAACTTCATCTACACTGACAGAGTCAGAACACTGCTTACTTATATTCCACTTGTTGTAAGTAGGAATTTCTACAGAGCCAAGATACCATACATACTCCTGATTGTATTGACATACTGCACTATTATTGTTTTTATTTTTTTTATCTTTTTCGGTGTGTTTCCTGTTCCAATCGCTCACTTCCCACCCCGGACCAAGACTACATATATATACACACACACACTCATATATACATACATTTAGCGCCGGTCGCGGCGCGAAAATATTATTTTCCCCGTCTTCCCCGCTCCCTGTTGGCTCCCCTCTCCGTGCGGGTGTGCGGCCCTCATATAGAAGGCTCACTCACGTCAGCCAACTAAAATTCCGCGCGCGCAGCACTATAGAACGTGCCTAAGGCTGCGGCCCCGCTAGCGCTGAGCGGGCGGTGCTTGGCGAGGTGACTTGCATATATATATACAGTAGTTGACAAATCACCAAAAAATCTACTCGCCACCTAGTACCAAACGTGTGCTGCTTGGGCCAATATTTACTCGCCCGGGGGTTAAATCCACTCGCCCGGGGCGAACAAATGTATAGGTTTGTCGAACACTGTAATATATATATATATGCAAGTCCCCGCTCATGCGATGCACACACATGCCTTGCGCTTAGGTAAATAAAAATGTTATACTTTCCCGCTCGCTCAATATTCGGCAATGCCGCCCCTCCCCCCCCCCCCGCATGCAAGCAGACGCAGGACACCCGCCACGCATGCGTTGAGCGCCAGCGCGGCCGCAGCCTACAGAAGTAAAAGATCTGATAAGGTGTGAAGGGATGGGATAGAGATGGCATGTGGTAGATGGGGAAGAGAAGATCAGCCCAGATAAAGACAGTGTAAGATACAGACAATGTGACATAGAAATACAGATGCAGACAGTGTAAGATACGGACGCAGACAGTGTAACATGGAGATAAAGACCGTGTAACAAGCACAGAGACAGACTGGCCTTGTAACATACATACAGTACTAGCTGATATACCCGGCGTTGCCTGGGATGTAAATCCGTAATAGGTAGTATTATTTATAAATCGTGGAGGGGGGGGGGGAGGGGGGGGAGGGGGGGGAGAGAGGAGAGGGGGGGGATATATATACATATATACATATATACATATATACATACAGTGGTTGACAAATCACCAAAAAATCTACTCGCCACACAAAAAAATCTACTCGCCACCTAGTACCAAACATGTGCTGCTTGGGCCAATATTTACTCGCCCGGGGGTTAAATCCACTCGCCCGGGGCGAACAAATGTATAGGTTTGTCGAACACTGTATATATATATATTTTTATATATATATGTGTATATATATATATATATGTATATGTGTATATATATAAAACACACAAAAAAGAACTAAGACAATCCCGTAAATAGCACTCTAAAATATACCACAGCAATACTCAAATTAAACTGATGTGAAAAGAAATGGATGCTCCGTCAGTACAGAGAATGAACAAGATTTTATTAATAGAACAGCAATGAACACCAACTTAAAAACATAAACACACAAATGGCAGCTCCAAAAAATGACAGGCTATGACTCACTAGAAAATATAGTAAATGCTAACTAATAATCAAATAACTGTGTCCAAATAATAATAGTATTACACAGATCTAAGCTAATGGAAACAAAGAAAAACCCTTAAAGTAACAAAACCTTGCTACACACTAATAACTGTAGCTACAGGCATGTGGAACAATATGGCATTTAATAAACCTATGCACATAAAAATGTGTATAGGACAAAAAATATAACTTATACCAAGGGAAAAGCACAGGGGAGAAATAAAAGAATATTAACAAGACTCATACCCTGGCCAGCAAATACAAAAAATAAAATGAATAAATACACAGCATGAGTGTATATATATATATTCTGGCTGGCTTTATTTTTCCTTCTATATACTCTGACCTTTGTGTGAGGTCTAACACAATGTGGCAGCACTCACGGTTAATATACCATATTTACCCATTGCCATATCTACACTATATATAGAGAGAGAGATGCATGCCCCATAGTGTATTGCTGTATTTAATCAAAGTGATAAAGCCCGCAAGGGCGAAACATGTCAGTGAGACTGCCATCCGTGAATAAATCCGTTAAATTCACCCTCTTTAGCCGATTATTTCTGCGGTGCAGCGTTTTTTTCTGGCTGTGTGCCAAGTTTTGTTCCTGTGGATGTACTCTGCGCTTTGCACGCCCGCACCAACACTCTGCAAGTTTGGGAATTTATCAACACTCATTTCATTGTGAGTACTTTGCCTTGTCCATTGCACAGTCTTGATGACATATGGAGGTATTATATTGGTACTAGGACACACAGCACTCCTACCTTTTCTATACAGAGTGGGAGTTCAATCTGGTACTAACCTCCACGAGATACAAAGTCATTATTCTGCACACTTGCTAAAGGGTCAGGTCCTTGAAGATAATTATCAATACTATTGAAGGAATTCTATTATATACAGGTTTTCTTCATATTCTGAGTGTATCCCATTCCCTTGTGCCCCAGCTTACCCTCATAGGGAGACCCCAGTTTTTGTATTTAAAGCTGCAGTTCAGTCTTTTTTTTTTAAATTTATTTTTTTACTTCAATAGTTTCATGTGGGCAATCTCTAATTACCTAAAGAACTGCATAGCTGCCGGTCAATTCGTTCTCCGTCTATTGATCGGCAAAGTTTGGCGACATCTTTAAATATGGGGAATGTAAATCGTTGCTATAGGAACAAGCATGCTTGTTAAAATAGAATACAAGAAAATTGGTCTTTCAAAGTTGTTGTTTTTTTTTTAAAACAGAAAATGCTAAAAGTATTTTTTCTTACTACAGAACTGATTTATTAAAAAAAAGAAAACACATGCAGGATATTGCCTGAACTGCAGCTTTAATATGCGTAGCTAGGTTGGAATAACCTTAAAAATGCACACTCACATACAATCGTGTAAGAATGGCAGTAGGAGTAAAGCTGATGCCAGGTCGGGGTCGTTACTCGGCTGTGTCCTGAAGCCGCAGCAGAGCAGGTGGAATCACCTCGCTGTTGTATCCTCTGCAGCCTCTGTCAGATCCAGTTCTCCTGTTGAAAAAAACTTTCCCTGGCGATCAATAGCTCCAGCAGCAACAGAGGGGAAATCCCCACCTACGTGCCAGGTTTTTATGCCCCTGATGAAGTCGCTTTGTGCGGTGAAACGCATAGGGCCGTTTTTCATTGGTGGTTCCTAGCAGCGACGTCATTCTGATGCGCTGCGCCTGACCCCGCCCCCCAATCGCTGGCAAGCTTTGGGATTTCCTCTCTCAGCTGTTCTACCGGCTTTGGGAACTGCCGAATGCCGTGTGTAGAGTTTCCCCGGCACCGCCGGAGACGTGTCCCATAAACATTCTGCTGGCTTAAACCCTCCTATGGACAGGTCTGGTGGGGATTTTCCCTCTGTTGCTTATTATTGTACATCTTTTAGCGCTGAATTCTTTTCCATCTTGAGATATATATATAGAAGCAAGGACTAATTGAGCCACCTGTGCTGAAGCAGGGATATCTGGAAAACCTGACCTGTTGGTGGCCCTTGAGAACTGGAGTTGCCCACCTCTGCTCTATGCACTAGTCACTAGTGTATCTCCTGGTGCAATATAAAGAGCTGCCTACTACAGGGTGTCATTTCCCCCAGAATCCTCCTCATTCTACAGACTAGGAGCATTGTACTTATCATGCAGTTAATCCCACCGCTATATAAAATCTGCTGCTGTGCAGTTAGTCTGGCTAGAACTGACTCTCAGTGACCATAAGAAGACACAGCTCTCATAATACCCTAAAATGTTCTTTAAGTACCTTAATAACAAAAAAATAAGAGAAACTATAGGACCCTTTCAGTGTGAGATGGGCAGGCAGATTATTGGATATAAGGGAAAAGCTGAGGTATTAAACAAATTATTTGCCTCTGTATTTACCAGGGAAGAATCAAGTTCAATAGTAGTGCCGCAGGAGGAAGCCACAACCTCCATATTAATGAACAATTGGTTAACTGAGAAAGTTCATAGGCAGCTTGATAAAATGAAAGTAAATAAGGCACCTGGCCCCGATGGCATACATCCAAGAGTTCTCAAGGAGTTAAGTTCAGTAATAGCCAAACCATTACATTTAATATTCAAGGACTCCTTTTCCGCAGGCTCAGTACCACAAGATTGGCGTAAAGCAGATGTGGTGCCTATATTTAAAAAGGGAGCTAGATCACAACCAGGAAATTACAGACCTGTAAGCCTGAATTCAATAGTGGGGAAGCTACTTGAAGGTTTAGTATGGGATAATATTCAGGAATACCTAATGGAAAATAAAATTATTAGTAATAGTCAGCATGGATTTATGAAGGATAGATCATGCCAAACTAACATTATTAGTTTTTTTGAGGAGGTAAGTAGGAATTTAGACCAGGGTAATGCAGTTGATGTGGTCTACTTAGATTTTGCAAAGGCTTTTGATACGGTTCCAGACCAGTGTACAAAATAAAGCAAATTGGACTCAGTAATAATATATGCACCTCGATTGAAAACTGGTTGAAGGACAGACAACAGAGGGTTGTCATAAATTTAACTTTTTCAGGTTGGGCTAAGGTCGTGAGTGGAGTACCTCAGGGATTGGTCCTGGGACCCCTGCTTTTTAACTTGTTTATTAATGACCTTGAGGTTGGCATCGAGAGCAAAGTCTCCATCTTTGCTGCTGATACTAAATTGTGTAAGGTAGTAGAATCAGAGCAGGATGTAATTTCTCTTCAGAAGGACTTGGAGAGACTGGAGACTTGGGCAGGTAAATGGCAGATGAGGTTTAATACAGATAAATGTAAGGTTATGCATTTGGGATGAAAGAATAAAAAGGCGACTTACAAATTAAATGGAGATATATTGGGAGAATCCTTGATGGAGAAGGATTTAGGAGTGCTTGTAGACAGCAGGCTTAGCAATAGTGCCCAATGTCATGCAGAAGCTGCAAAGGCAAACAAGATCTTATCTTGCATTAAACGGGCAATGTATGGAAGGGAAGTAAACATAAATATGCCCCTTTACAAAGCATTAGTAAAACCACACCTTGAATATAGAGTACAATTTTGGGTGCCACTCCTTAGAAAATACATTATGGAACTAGAGAGAGTGCAGAGTAGAGCAACCAAATTAATAAAGGGGATGAACAATCTAACTTATAAGGAGAGGCTAGCTAAATTAGATTTATTTACATTAGAAAAGAGGCGTCTAAGAGGGGATATGATAACTATATACAAATATATTCAGGGACAATACAAGGAGCTTTCAAATGAACAATTCATCCCATGAACAGTACAAAGGACTTGGGGGAATACCTTAAGGTTGGAGGAAAGGAAATTTCACCAGCAACAAAGGAAATGGTTCTTTACAGTAAGGGCAGTTACAATGTGGGATTCATTACCCATGGAGACTGTGATGGCAGATGCAATAGATTTGTTCAAAAAAGGTTGGACATCTTTTTAGAAAGGAAAGGTATACAGGGATATACCAAATAAGTACAGTAAACATGGGAAGGATGTTGATCCAGGGATTAATCCGATTGCCAATTCGTGGAGTCAGGAAGAAATTTATTTTCCCCCTTCTGAGATATCATTGGATGATATGTCACTGGGGTTTTTTGTTTGCCTTCCTCTGGATCAATAAGTAAGTATAGATACAGGATAAATGATATCGTCTAAATTTAGCATAGGTTGAACTTGATGGACGAATGTCTTTTATCAACCTCATCTACTATTTAACTATGCAACCCTGTTATCACAAGCAGTTATAACAATTTTGACAGTCACAGCCTTGTATCCTTGTGCTAGGCATGCGGAGCAGCTACATTGTTTGGGTAAAATATGTGACATCCTTGATGGTTGAACAGTAGAAGTATAAATAGAATCCAGTCCCTGGAATTGTGACATACCTCTGGTGCAGGTAAGTGGAACAATAGCAGAATAATATCGCAGACACAATCCACACGCAGAGTGAGAATTCTTCAAGTGCTTAACGTGCTTATCAGATCCGAGAACGCCCCACACTTCTCCCTCATAGTACTTTATACCCATTTATATCTGTCGCAGATTATTGCTCAGCATTGGATATTGTCACAGCTGATACAGACTTGGGGAACGTCTTGCCAAAGACCATCCACTACGTCCACGCAATATCCTCCATGTGTTTCTTTTAATAAATCAGTTCTGTAGTATTAGATAATACTTTTATTTTTTTAAATAAAACTCAATGCCATTTTTAATATACTGAGCATCCTGTGATTTCGATAGCAGGCTTTAACCACCTCCCCAGCAGTGCAAGATCTTTGCAACACTTTCCTGTTTGTGATCATTTGTTGCCAATATTCCCAGCAGTTTGAGCTGCAAACTGTAACAATAGATAATGTTACCTTAGTAATATAAGAATACATTGTAGCTGCTGAGTTACACTGACTGAAGGATTGGTTGAAACGGAAAGGCAGCTATTAAGTGAACCCCAGGAAGCAGGAGTTTGCTGATCTATCACCGGAGAACTAATCAATCAGCAGCTTAGGTCATTCGTTTTCAATAAAGGTAATCAAAGGCTGCATTTATTAAAACAAAATATAAAATAAAAATAACTTTATTTATATAGCGCTTTCCTCCCAATGGGACTAAAAGCACTTCAGTTACAGAAAGGGAAGAAGAAAACATTTAAGGTTATAAGAGACGGAACACAGGGAAAGATACAGAACAGGACGGGTCGGGGCTGTCGCTATTAAATACCGGACAGGCTGTGGGTCAGTAATTAAATGCCTGGGTTAGCAGGGAGGTCCTGAGCCGTTTACAGATTCCAAGAGAGGGGCCTCTCGGGCTGTACGGGGCAGAGTGTTCCAGAGAGTGGGAAAAGCGCGGCTAAAAGCTCGGGCGCCAAAGTCAAGGGGATTCTGGGAACTGTCGGGAGTCCTTCATCTGCAGATGGAAGTGAGCGAAGGGGGGTGTAGGAAACTAGAAGCTCTCACAGATAGCTGGGACCCCGGCATGTAGGACTTTCAGTGTCTACAACGCCAATCTTTAAATTAATTCGTCATTTTACAGGCAGCCATAAATATTGTTTTGAAGTGCCGCTTGGATTACCCCGAAACGTTGCCCCCTTACATCCCTCCCCCTTTTTTCCCCCGTTGTGGTTTTACTTGTCTTTTCCCCCTCCCCTGTGTTGTTCCTCTTTTCTCAACATTTGTGTTTACCTTTGCGGGTCATCTATATATCTGTTGTGGTTTTCACATTTATTTTCAATTTCTGATTATATCTTGTGCTCTCTTTATTAAATCCTTTGTGTATTTTGGCTTATTCCCTTGTTTCTGAGATTTTTCTATTAGTCTGTGTGTGCTGGAACATATTTTCTTGTTGACTTATTGTTTGGGAGGAAATAGGGTCCTCCCTGATCCCCTTGTACCCTGCAAATCGGTTTACCTCCCAGTTTTGTTGTGCTTTTTATCTCCTCTGTTCTTTATTATTACTGAAGTATTTAACTTTATATACTTATTACCATATATGTTTTGTCAATTGGATGTAGCATATGGCTTCCCTGTTTTTTGTTGTATACATTTGCCACGCTCAGTAGCACTATATATATATATAATCAAAAAATAAATAGACGATACCGTTCTGTGGCTAACGAAATGCTTTTATTTGTGCGAGCTTTCGAGATACACTGATCTCTTCTTCCGGCGATTTTACATATATATATATACAGTGGTCGACAAATCACCAAAAAATCTACTCGCCACACAAAAAAATCTACTCGCCACCTAGTACCAAACGTGTGCTGCTTGGGCCAATAGGAGCTCGCCACGATGTTAAATCCACTCGCCCGGGGCGAGCAAATGTATAGGTTTGTCGAACACTGTATATATATATATAATGTGGTGGGTGTTGGGTTTTGAGCTCCATGCAACAAACTGATCTACTTATTTGGCGTTTGCCTTGGATATTTTTCATTTTTTCCAAGTTTGGCTGTGCTCTGTCACAAACTACACTACTGGTATAACAAGGGGAATAGATCTTTAGTAATGTGATGTCACTAAAATGTTGTGCAATGGAGAAGGTCACCCGTGGTATTGGAGAGGGTGATCTTGATAAGGTTTTGTTAAAAAAGGAAGCAGAATGGGTAGTTTGAGCCCAGATGGTCTCAATGAAGGATTTGTCATTAGTCATTTTATCTAAGTAATTGAAATCGGCTATTTAGTGTTATTTTTAGAACTGTATAATTAATGTATATATTTTATTTTATAACAGAGGCGAAACGCACATTGGGCAGTAAGTGTGATTATCGCCGTACATCAGGTTTGCCACATGATGCTGTATTAAAAGGCCGCCCTGACATGCACACTCTGCCCCCGAAATAACAGAGGCGAAACGCGTGTTGGGCAGCGATTTTTAAGGAGAGCTGGAGTTCTAAACAAAAGTATACGGAGGAAATTCATTTCTGGGAGCCTTTTGCTATGCATCTGCCAAGCACGCTAAGTGACTGGCATGCTTTAAATTAAAGAGTACCACTTAACTTGATAGCAATTTTACATGTGTAGTTGCATATACCGAGTAGAGCAGCTGAGGACATTGATTAAGCAAGGAAATATACAGCCAATTACAGATTGATAGTGGTTTTCTGACTGGGAGTTGAGTACTGACTTGTACAATCGGAGTAGAGACCAGATGCCCGCAGATGGTTTCTCTTGCATTATATCTGCTTAGCCGCGTGGCATTCAGAAAGTGGAGAAACTGTGCTTCTATACGGCACATGTGGCATTTCAGTTCTTTATCTCGACACGTAACAGCTACAAGTATTGTTCTCGGATATGGTAAGCACGTTAAGCACTTGAAGAATTCGCACTCTGCGTGTGGATTGTATCTGCGATATTATGCTGCTATTGTTCCACTTACCTGCACCAGAGGTATGTCACAATTCCAGCGCCTGGATTTTGCTTATACTGGTTGTTGAACCTTCAAGGACGTTATGCATTTTCCCCGACCAACATAGCTGCTTCTCATGCCTAGCGCACAGAAACAAGGTCGGGACTGTCAACATTGTTATAACTACTTGTGATAACAGGGCATTGTGAGGGATGTGTCTTCTTATGGTCACTGAGAGCCAGTTCTAGCCAGACTAACTGCACAGCGGCAGCTTTGATATAGGGGTGGGATTAACGGCATGATAAGTAAGTCTGTAGAATGAGGAGGATTCTGGGAAAAATGACACCCTGTAGTAGGCAGCTCTCTATATTGCACCAGGGGATACACTAGTGACTTGTACATACAGCAAGGGTAGGCAACTCCAGTCCTCAAGGACCACCAATGGGTCAGGTCTTCCAGATATCCCTGCTTCAGCACAGGTGGTTCAATCAGTGGCCCAGTCAAAGGCTGAGCAAACTGTGCTGAAGCAGGGACTGATTGAACCACCGGCTCTGAATTAGGGACTAATTGAACCGCTGGTGCTGAAGCAGGGACTGATTGAACCACCTGTGCTGAAGCAGGGATAGCCTTAAAACCTGACCTGTTGGTGGCCCTTGAGGACAGGAGTTGCCCGCCCCTGACACAGAGGCAGTAACAGGACGTGTGTCCGCTCAGGCCCCCTGTGACATTTAAATAAACAAAAATAGCTAATCTCAGCTTAAAGAACTGCACAAAAATGTCAGAACGGGAGTCGTCCTGTAGTGAGAATACAGGTATATACTGGGTTCTGTCAGCAGCAACAGGAGCGCAGGTATAATACTTTGTAACGGTAAGGCCAATGTCTGCTATTTGAAGATGAAGACTGTCAGAGTTTTTCTAGAGGATCGAGCTTCTATGATCACGTAGAACAGCCGATGGGAGTGTTCGTTTCAGAGGAGAAATTAATTACCTCTGAGTCCCCGTTCCGGGTGGAGGTTCCTCCCCAATCTCTGCGGTCCCGGTGGCCAGTATGGCGGCTCTGTATAGAGCACCGTCTCCGTTAAAGCTGGCTGTGGAAACCCATTGTATCTAAGCCCGTAAGGCTGCTGCGGGCACGTCAAATCGAAGACCAGGATACAATGACGCAACGGAGGATCGGCGGGACAGCGGACGCAGGAAAAAAAGCGTCAACAACTCACCGGGTAAGTGAAAAAATAAAGTTTATTAACTACATGTTAAAAAAACATAAAACATAATAAAGACAGAACAAAAATCTCCTCCCACGCGTTTCACGCTACGAGCGCTTTCTCAAGGGGTATACTGGGGTTGGAACAAAGGCTGATTATACAGCCCCCTCCTTTTAAATCAGAAACATCTGATTGTGACATTTATCTGACGATGAAGTCTGTGAACAGGAGTTATACACGGTTATATATACACTTTATTTATTTACACACAACCATCTTCACACGGATGATGCCCATTAGGGTTGAAACATGTCTGTGAGTGGTTGCTCTGGCTTTGCATCTGATTCCCATGCTGTGCTTTAAAGCTGTGTTAACAGCGCGCATTGGCTTATATGGGCTCCATGTAACAAGGGTTTTTCAGACAAAAAGGTGACACAGTGTGTGCTCATTTGCATGTCATTTCCCAGAAACACACAGAACAATATATATATATTCTCTGGCAGGGATGTGTGGAGTCATTCCTACATGTCGCCATTTGTATAATACATTGACACATCTGTCTCTTTATTGTAATAAGAATCGGTGCTGCAGGGAGTAACGAGTGCAGGGACTAGCATGGAGTGCTGCAGGGAGTAACGAGTGCAGGAACTAGCATACAGTTCTGCAGGGAGTAACGAGTGCAGGAACTAGCATGCAGTGCTGCAGGGAGAAACGAGTGCAGGGAGTTACACAGAGTGCTGCAGGGAGTAACGAGTGCACGGAGTGCTGCAGGGAGTAACGAGTGCAGGGACTAGCATGGAGCGCTGCAGGGAGTAACGAGTGCAGGGAGTTACACAGAGCGCTGCAGGGAGTAACACAGAGTGCTGCAGGGAGTAACGAGTGCACGGAGTGCTGCAGGGAGTAACGAGTGCAGGGAGTTGCACGGAGTGCTGCAGGGACTATTGAGTGCAGGGAGTTGCACGGAGTGCTGCAGGGAGTAAAGAGTGCAGGGAGTTGCACGGAGTGCTGCAGGGAGTAAAGAGTGCAGGGAGTTGCACGGAGTGCTGCAGGGAGTATCGAGTGCAGGGAGTTGCACGGAGTGCTGCAGGGAGTAACGAGTGCAGGGAGTTGCACAGAGTGCTGCAGGGAGTAACGAGTGCAGGGAGTTGCACGGAGTGCTGCAGGGAGTATCGAGTGCAGGGAGTTGCACGGAGTGCTGCAGGGAGTAACGAGTGCAGGGAGTAACGAGTGCAGGGAGTTGCACGGAGTGGACATATGTAGTAGGGGGAACTTCAGTCTATCTTGGCTGTGCTAACACCGTAGGCTTTCTCCCCGGTGGCCGCGGTGGCGACGGCGTGCGCAGCGCACACAAGGTACGACCCTCTATAGCGCAGGTCCCAGTAGCTGCCTGCGCGCCCGGCACAATGCGCGATGCGCAACCGCCTTTGCCAAAATACAAGAATTTTGGCGCGGCGCCCGAGCATTGGCCACGTCACAGCGGCGTTTCAGCCAATGAGGGCAAACCAGCCGCGTGACATCATGGCCGTGACCCCGCCACACCTCCCTGCCCTGAGTTGCCAGTAGCCCACCTGGTTGCGCTGATGCCGGGAACGAGCACCGCCAGTTACCCTGTCGTGCGCACAGCACACGCACTGCGGCCTTAGTAACATCTTAAGTGTCCCATATAGAGTGTCCCATATAAAGTGTCCCATATAAAGGGTCCCATATAAAGGGTCCCATATAGAGTGTCCCATATAAAGTGTCCCATATAAAGGGTCCCATATAAAGGGTCCCATATAAAGGGTCCGTATATCAAAGGTACATAAAAGTGTCCATATAAGGGTCCCATATAAAGGGTCCCATATAAAGGGTCCCATATAAAGGGTCCCATATAAAGTGTCCCATATAAAGTGTCTGCGAAGTTAATACTGGAGTTTGAATTGGAGGTGAAGATTACAGGAAGATCTGCAGCTGTGAGAAGGTGACTTTCTAAATGCTCTGATCATTTATACTCTTCCTCTCCTCCAATACCTGGGAACGCTCTCCTCCTGCATCTCACTACTCCTATACCTGGGAACTCTCTCCTCCTGCATCTCACTACTCATATACCTGGGAACTCTCTCCTACTGCATCTCACTACTCCTATGCCTGGGAACTCTCTCCTCCTGCATCTCACTACTCCTATACCTGGGAACTCTCTCCTCCTGCATCTCACTACTATACCTGGGAACTCTCTCTCCTCCTGCATCTCACTACTCCTATACCTGGGAACTCTCTCCTCCTGCATCTCACTTCTCCTATACCTGGGAACTCTCTCCTCCTCGCATTCTATCACTACCTATACCTGGAGAACTCTCACTCCTGCATCTCACTAATCCTATACGGGAAAGTCTCTCCTCCTGCATCTACACTATTCCTATACCTGCGAAAACCTCTCCCTCCTGCATCTCACTACTCCTATAACCTGGGAACTCTCTCCTGCTCTCACTTCTCCTATACCTGGGAACTCTCTCCTCCTGCATCTCACTACTCCTATACCTGGGAACTCTCTCCTCCTGCATCTCTCCTCCTGCATCTCACTACTCCTATACCTGGGAGTCTCTCCTCCTGCATCTCACTACTCCTATACCTGGGAAGTCTCTCCTCCTCCCATCTCATACTCTATACCTGGAAGTCTCTCCCCTGCATCTCACTACTCCTATACCTGGGAAGCTCTCTCTCTGCATCTCAACTACTCCTATACCTGGGAACTCTCTCCTCCTGCACTCACTACTCCTTACCTGGGAAGCTCTCTCCTCCGCTATCTCACTAACTCCTATACCTGGGAAGTCTCTCCTCCGCATCTCATACTCCTATACATGGGAAGTCTCTCCTCCTGCATCTCATACTCCTATACGGGAAGTCTCTGCTTCTTTGCATCTCACTACTCCTATACCCTGGGAACTCTATCGCCTGCATCTCACTACTCCTATACCTGGGAACTCTCTCCTCCTGCATCTCACTACTCTATACTGGGAACTCTCTCTCTGCATCTCACTACTCCTATACCTGGGAACTCTCTCCTCATGAATCATCCACACTCCTATACATGGGAAAATCTCCTCATGAATGTCTCACTACTCCTATACCTGGGAAGTCTCTCCTCCTGCACCTCACTAATCCTATACCTGGGAAGTCTCTCCTCCTGCACCTCACTAATCCTATACCTGGACTGTCTCCTCCTGCATCTCACCATGCTCTCCCTATTGCTTTTTCTGCTTACTGTTTCCTCACTCCTTTGTGAATATCTCTGTTCTCTCCAACTTCCCCACTCCCCACTGCACCATTATTTATACACCTCTCTCCCAACAACTTCTTTACCCCTCAATAAAAAACACCCCACAAATCCTCTATTCACACCCTTTATCTACTCCTTCCTGCCTGAACCAAGACATGCACACCTGATCTCACCCACCCCTCCCTGCCACCTCTTCCCCTGTAAATGGTGTTAACCTTCTGATTTAACTGACTAACTCGCCCCACAAATCAAGCACCCCAATATCCTGCACTCATGGTTATTGTCCCACACCCACAGTCACTCTACCACCCATTGTGGCCAAGCACTGCCATCTACAGCACTTATTCCCTCACCTGGTGTCTCTGTAACTCTCCCATCATACCACTTAGATTGTAAGCTCTTCGGGGCAGGAATTTTCTTTCCTATTGTCTGATTTTGCTGCGCTTATTGTATTATTATAATTCCCTGTACTGTATTCTTTGTGAAGCGCTGAGAACACTTTTGGCGCTATATAAATAAAGACATACAATATGCTCATTTGCATGTCATTACCCAGAATCCCTGGCTACATAGGAAGTACAGTATGCTAAGAGATAATGGGGAAGAGCAGGGCTGCAGACCTGCCAGAGACAATATTTGCGGTACCATGGAGGGTTGTCACTTTTTTTACCCACCCTAATTTATGTAACGTGTGGTCACAATATATTGGGAATTGCTCTGAAATGTGCGCACATTATTTTAGGTAAATGTTAGGAAGAACGTTACCACTTTTTCACAACGTTGGAGTTCTGGTCAGTGTTAGGGTTAAAGGTGGCAATTTTCTAGGGAAATAAACAAAACGTGTTTCATAGCCTCAATTATACGAAATATATTCCAATGTAGGGCACGTGGGAAATATAATGTACAATAACCCAGGACTCGCATGACCAGGGAATGTTTTGCCATATAAAATAACTGTAATTTCTAATACACGTTTCCTTATCTGGCCGGTGGAATTTATTTTGCCAAACTGCTGTTTTATAGATTAAATAAACCGCTTGGCTCTAAAACGGCAAAGTATTTCTACCCGGGAACGTAGTCTGGGAGGGTAAATATGAGAATGCAGTCGCACGCTGCTCAGTGAGTGACACAATTCTTCGCACGCTGCTCAGTTAGTGACACAATTCTTCGCACGCTGCTCAGTGAGTGACACAATTCTTTGCACGCTGCTCAGTGAGTGACACAATTCTTCGCACGCTCCTCAGTGAGTGACACAATTCTTCGCACGCTCCTCAGTGAGTGACACAATACTTTGCACGCTCCTCAGTGAGTGACACAATTCTTCGCACGCTCCTCAGTGAGTGACACAGCCTCAGTACAGAGGCCGAGCCTGATGAGGGGTAGGCTTGTCCATACCGGGGGCTGAGAACTGCTGGAGTACGGGCATCAAGTCAGCGGGCCGGCTCGTGAGGGGCGATTGTACATCTCAGGGGGAAGAGGCACGGATGGAGTAAGGGACCCCCCCGACACGACCCCCTCAGTAAGAGAAGACCCGCCGGCTACCCATGTGACGCCAGCCCGGCAGCCCGCACCCCCCGTCCTCCCACCATCCCCGGGGCGCAGCGCCCCCACCCACCCGCACTGCTGGATGTACTGGGACCAGTCAAGCGGCCGGCTATGTGAGGGGAGGCTTGTCTCTCCGGAGGCTGAGTCAATGCTGGAGGACCGGGCTCAGTCAGCGGGCGGCGCGCTTGGTGAGGGGAAGGCTTGTCCTCTCCCGGGGGCTTGAGGCA
The DNA here is from genome assembly GCA_036426205.1 of Ascaphus truei. Classification (NCBI taxonomy): domain Eukaryota; kingdom Metazoa; phylum Chordata; class Amphibia; order Anura; family Ascaphidae; genus Ascaphus; species Ascaphus truei. The sequence continues at coordinate 18,031 of WSYH01011047.1, forward strand.
CTGCTGGGATACGAGGCCTCAGTCAGGGCCGGGCTCTGTGAGGGGATGCTGTCCTCTCCCGGGGGTAGGCAATGCTGGAGTACCGGGCCTCAGTCAGGGGCGGGTATGTGAGGGAGGCTTGTCCTCTAACGGGGGGGGCTGAGGCACTGCTGGAGTACCGGGCCTCAGTCAGCGGGCCGGCTCTGTGAGGGGAGGCTTGTCCTCTCCCGGGGGCTGAGTCTACTGCTGGACAGTAACGGACCATGTCGCGGGCGGTCCTTGTGACGGGAGGCTTGGCATCTATCCCGGGGGCTAGGCGGCACTGCTGGAGTTACCGGGCCTCAGGCAGAGGGCAGCGGCTCTGTGAGGGGATGCTGGGCCTATCCGGAGGCTGAGGCACTGCTGGAGTACCGGGCCTCAGTCAGCGGGCCGGCTCTGTGAGGGGAGGCTTGTCCTCTCCCGGGGGCTGATGTCACTGCTGGAGTACCGGGCCTCAGTCAGCGGCTGTCCATCGCCCGGGGGGTGGCTGAGGGCACTGCTGGTTGAAGTTTACCGGGCCTCAGTCAGCGGGAGGCTCTGGAGTGGAGGCTTGTCCTCTCACGGGGCTGAGGCACTGCTGGAAGTACCGGGCCTCAAGTCAGCGGGGGAGGCTCTGTGAGGGGCCGGGAGGGCTTGTCTCTCCCGGGGGCTGAGGCATGTGGAGTAACGGGCAGGCTCTCTGTGAGGGGAGGCTTGTCTCTCCCGGAGGCGCCGCAGCACACACCAGTGTGCCACTCGTCACATCCGTAAATGAAGTCTGGTCTTCAGGGAATACAAAGAAACCGCGCCATGACCAACGTCCGGGGAAATATGAACTGTTCCAAACCCGCACGAGCTCTCGTCCTGGGGAGCCCTGTGTCCTGGGGAGCCCCCGTGTCCTGGCGACGCCTGGTCCTGTGGGAGCTCTGGTGGGGCCCGAGTTGGGAGCGCCCTGGAAGCCCTTGGTAGCCCGTTGGCGAGCTCTGGAGCCTGGTCTGGGGCCTGGTCCTGGGGGAGCCTTGAAGTTCTTCTGGAAAGGTACGACAGCGTAATGAAAATGGGGGTGGAAACCTAACCTGCTGCGAGAGCAGCCTGCACTCCACATCGCCCTGCAGTGCTGGTGTAACACACACCATGTGATTAGCAATGTGCATGGACCGTGTGCACTTAGTGACTATAAAACAAACCAAACAATAACCAGCTTTTTCCAGAGTATAATACCGCTTTACCCCTCTAACGGCGAAGTTGTGAGGATTGCTGTTTGTACAATGCTTGCCTGAAAATGTACAATGAAAGTTTGTGTACCTTATCCTGCAACATGAGAGTTCTGTAGAAGAACTTTCCAACCTCACGGGTCTCTTCTTCACATGTACAGAGCTTTCCAAACCTCACGGTCTCTTCTTCACATGTACAGAGCTTTCCAAACCTCACGGGTCTCTTCTTCACATGTACAGAGCTTTCCAACACTCACGGTCTCTTCTTCACATCTACTGAGCTTTCCAAACCTCACGGGTCTCTTTTTCACATGTCTGAGCCTCCCAAACCTCACGTGGTCTTTTTTCAATGTACAAAGCTTTCCAAACCCTTCAGGGTCTCACTAACATTGTACACAGCTTTTCCAAACCTCACGGTCTTTTCTTCATGTGCATGTCATTGATTGTTACGCTAGCTTTTTATGAATGAATTGATTTAACATCCCAAGTCATTCTTGCCCTCTTAGAGGTATTGGAAATTGCTTCCCGCTGTCAGATACAGGTCAGGCCCCGCCACCTGAGCCCGAAAGTGATTTGGTCCCCAATGAGTTGTTGCTGTGTTGCTGTGTTGCTGTGTTGCTGTGTTGCTGTGTTGCGTGGTTGCGTGTTGCTGTGTTGCTGTGTGCTGTGTTGCTGTGTTGCTGTTTACTGAAGTAATGTTGTCTTTGTAAAATGCTGCTATTTTTTTCTAGTATTCTTACTGCCTTACAACCTCCCCGGACACACACACAGACACACACAAAGACACACACACAAACCACATACACACACAGACACACACACACACACAGACACACACACACACCCACACAGACACACACACACACACACACACACACAGACAACACACCACACAACCTTCCCTGTCCATCAGGGACTCGGATACGAGTTGAAATGTTTCACCTTTCTCTACTTGTGTGTAATAAATGTTTCCTTTCCGCCAATCCCGGAAGGGGAAAAGATGGCTCCTAATTTTGCAGTTTCAGGGATCCACAATTCTTTGCACGCTGCTCAGTGAGTGACACCAATTCTTGCACGCTGTCAGTGTACACAATATCCTCGACACGGCTGCTCAGTGAGTGACACATTCTTCGCACGCTGCTCAGTGAGTGACACAATTCTTCACACGCTGCTCATGTGACAAATTCTTCACGCTGCTAGTGAGTGACACAATTCTTCGCACGCTGCTCAGTGAGTGACACAATTCTTCGCACGCTGCCATGAGTACACATTCTTCGCACGCGGCTCAGTGAGTGACACAATTTCTTCGCACGCTGCTCAGTGAGTACACAATTCTTCGCACCGCTGCTCAGTTAGTGACCATTCGCACGCCATTAGTAACCAATTCTTGCACGCTGCTCAGTGAGTGACACAATTCTTGCACGCCTGACTCAGTGAGTGACACAATTCTTCGCACGCTCCTCAGTGAGTGACACAATACTTTGCACGCTCCTCAGTGAGTTACACAATTCTTCGCACGCTCCTCAGTGAGTGACACACGTGCTGGGAATTCAGGGGTTTTCTTCACCTCCGTTTTGCAGCAGGGAGACTTTTGTAAAAACTAAACCACAGACAATGTGAGTTACAGCAGCACATGTACAGTGTGTATGTACAGTATGTATGTATGTATGTATGTATGTATGTATGTACATATGTATGTACGTATGTATGTATGTATGTATAAAGCATGCATACAGTATATGGTCTTATGTAGTGTACTGTGATTCACTAATTTAGGGTGTAGTCCTTTAAATAGTTGCCATTGTCTATATGGTGTATAATGCACCATAAAGCAAGTAATACACAATCAAATGGAAATCACAGAGAATAATTACACTTTATTACACACAGCAGGACACATTTTTATCAGGGGCTGATTTCCCCTAAATTTGAACTTCTGATAAGCAAATAACAATCCCCCCCCCCCCCCCCCGTGTGAGCACATTCACATCTCAGACAGGTCTCCAACCCTGCCCTTCCCCATTATCTCTTAACATACACTGCTTCCCCTGCAGCCAGGGATTCTGGGTAATGACATGCAAATGAGCACAGTGTGTCACTTTTTGCTTCTAATACATTTTAATATAGACCCCTATATGCTTATGCCTGCCGCATTACACAGCACAGCCGGGGTTAAAGAAGTGCAAAGCCAGTAACCTACTCACAGACAGAGTATTTAGTACATTTTTGTAAAAAGTGCACTTAATGAGTTTTACCTCAACAACAAGGATATATTTGTCGGTTATTTCTTTCCCACAATTTGAGTAATAGTCGTTTAGAGATACCGAATTTGTCTTTAAATTAGAAGAACTCCATGAGAGCCCAAGAGCCACACCCGGGGAGCGCCCTTATCTCCATGAGAGCCCAAGAGCCACACCCAGGGAGAGCGCCCTTATCTCCATGAGAGCCCAAGAGCCACACCCAGGGAGAGCGCCCTTATCTCCATGAGAGCCCAAGAGCCACACCCAGGGAGAGCGCCCTTATCTCCAT
>WSYH01011048.1:0-21768 GCA_036426205.1 Ascaphus truei
ATCGGTGGGATTTTATAACTTCCTATGTATCGCTCACCCGAGAAATTTATCAGCGACCTGGATGGCAAAATCCCACAGTGATTCCAAGCCAAAACTAGTGTTAAAAAATCAAGACAAACAAAGCACAGCTACTGCCATTAACATAAAAACATATATTGCATGTATGTTTTCTATATCATTTGATGATTTAAATATATTATCGGACCAGAATAAAATCGAGATACATCCATAATGTACAAAAAACTAAAATCCCATAGGTCAGGGTGCTCAACTGATCCTCAAGTAGGGTGCCAGGTGGCTGTCCAAAAATACTGGGACCCAAACTGGACCCCCACGCCCCCCCGAATAACATATAAAAAAGAACCCTCCTGCCCCTCGAATACAGAAAAAAATACCCCCACGGCACCCTGAATACATATTTTAAAAATACCCCCACGGCCCCTGGATAATTAAAAAAATACAACCAACCTCACCAATACATTACTAAAAGATATCAACGTCCCCAATACATATAAAACAAAATACCCCCCCCCACCCTCCCCAATACATTATAAACCTTATATACCTCCACCTCACCAAGAAGAAAAAATATCTCCACCCCCCCAGGACATTTGAACATACCCCACCTCCACAATAATTTGAAAAATACCTCCACCCTCCCCAATACATTTGAAAAATACACCCACCTCCCCAATACATTATAAAAATATCACCCCCACCTACCCCCCACCCCCATCATCACCACAGCTCCTCCTGCCCACCATAATAACTCAGCTCATCCTGGCCCCCATCTCCTCAGCTCATCATGCTCCCATCATCTACTCCAGCTCATCCTGGACCCCCATCATCTACTCAGCCTCATCCTGGCCCCCCATCACATCACCTCATCCGGCCACCATCATCTAGTCAGCTCATTCCTGGCTCCCCCATCAAATCAGCTCATACTGGGCTCCAGATCACCTCCTCCGCTCATCCTGCTCCCCCATCACCTCACTCATCCTGGCTCCCCCATCACCTCACCTCATCCTGGCCCCCCATCACCGCAAGCTCATCCTGGCTTGCCCCATCACTCAGTAATCCTGGCCCCCCCCCCATCACCTCAGCTCATCCTGGCCCCCCATCACCATAGCTCATTCTGGCTGCCCCATCACCTCAGCTCATCCTGGCCCCCCATCACGTCGATCCTGGCACTCCCCATCATCTCCTCCGATCATCATGGCTCCCCCATCACCTCACTCATCCTGGCCCCACATCACCCACTCATCCCTGGCCCCCCCCATCACCGCACTTCATAAATGGCCCCCATATCTCACCCTGGCTCCCCATACCGCCCAAATGTGGTCATTACTTATTGCAGGAAGGACAGTTAGGTAGATTATCTGGGTCGCAGGGGTGTGGCGCTCCCACACACGCTGTCAATCTGACTATCCGCAGCTCCTCCGATCTATGCTGGTGACAGGCTGCACGACACTCACACAGGCTCGACTGCCCGGCCACAGTCCAGCCCCACCTCGCGGTCTTCAAGCACTCCAGGCCTCCGCCATAGCGCGGCTTGCAGCTGCCGCCCTCACGCTCCGTCTGTAGGTATTACTCTGCTGATTGGTATACCAGACATGCATCGGCAATTACGGCCTGTTCGGTTCCAAAACCGGACACCTGGCAAACCCATCCTCAAGATCCCTCAACAGGTCAGGATTTTCACAGTATACCTGCTTCAGCACAGGTTGTCAAATCAGTGGCCGACATAAATATTTGCAACAACCACCGGGTTTGAGACCGTTGGGCCTAGTCTATAAACTCGATAAACTATCTCATAGAGGATTTTGAGCAGTTCCCGAATGATTTGGTTACGGTTTGCGATTCAGAGAAAGCTTGATAACTGCAAACTCGTTTGGGAAATGGCAGCTAAGCCGGCGGGGGTAGCGCTGCTACTCAACCCCATTGAGTGGAAAAAAAACTGAAAACTGCGTTTATTAAAAATCACCCTATTCTCGTACCTCTGATGAGATCATCAAGGCAATCAGTTAGCGAGCTCCTCGCAAATGTCAGAGATGGGATTTGCGAAGTAGAGGACTTGGAATGTATTTTTAATTTTTATGGATCGGATTGAACCCGGGAGTCTCGGAGCTGTACACATTTATTACAGTCCGGACCCCTGCTCCATCATATGTAATAGTAATACATTTACAGACAGCTTATTACGGTTAGTGGCTACCGCTAAGGTAATGAAGGGGTTAAACACATTGCCAAGTTGATGGGGGTGGGTACGGCGGGGTTGATGTGATGTGTGGTATTGGCCCACATCGGGGGTGTTATGTTACCGGGAGGTTGCGGGATGAGTTAAACCCCTTCATTACTAGCAGAAAAACATTGACGTATTTTGTATTAATTGTGGGGGTTTTTTTTTAGTTTGCCCATGACTGCAAGTGTTTATCTATGCCCGTTCGGGCTATAGATAACCACAGTGACAAAGCAATGCAGTTTTGGGCAATGCTTGTTTTATTTAACTGCTTTTTGTATTTGAGGATTGTTTTTTTTAATTGTTATGTATTGTATTTTGTGTTTTATTTTATTTAGGTTGGCCCAGTGTCATTAATTGTCTGTGCTGCAAATCCATTAAATATAGTGTTGGGCATGGTTTACCACAGTCACAATCAATGGCTTTATTGTGAAATGCTTGTTTTATTTAAATGTCGTGTTTCTTTGGTGCCGGTTTTCTTTTTGATTTCCCATTCAGTGCCCATTAGTGACCAACCATGATCTATTATAGGGGGCAGGCATACCACACTGAGACCAAATCAATTGGTTTATTGGCATTTTTTTGTTAAATTTTGCATGAAGTGTGTAACCGTATTTTTATTTGGTTGCTGGGGTTTTGTTGGTTGATTGCCCATGATTGCTAGGAGTGGCAAAACCATGAGCCTTATGGCCATGGTTTTATTTTAACACTATGCCAACACTGGGTAACCACCCCAGGGGGGTGGGAGTGTAGTTGCCAGCTGGTGAATGGTCAAGAGCGTGTGGTTAGGCGTTCCTCTAGTAGATGCAGGTAGTAGGGGAGGGGTTTTGGTAACCCCTTTAATTACCTATAGCGGTGCTACTAAAAACTCGGTTGATAAGGGGTTAGTGGCATGGGCCGTTTTTTAGTTTGTTTTTTTGCTGTACTGTTCTGCTACAGATCACTGCGCACGCGCTATCCGAAGAGAGCACGGAGGACAGTGATTCGAGGACGCCCTACACATCCTGGACAGGGGTAAGTAAGAACTTTAATATTACTTATGCTGGCTCGGATAATGTTTTATTTTTAATGGGCAAATTAGCTAGATTTAACACCGAAACAGAACATGTTGAAACAAAAACAGAGCTCAGTGCCTACATCCATTAACACAGATACATGGTACAGTGCTATATACATATATATATATATATCCTTAGATATAGATATCTTTGACTAAAATGGTTGGTATTTTAGTAACCCTTTGGCCAAAGTGTTCGTAAGCCCTTGAGCCCCTCCAAGGGCAGACCACTCTCAAGGTTCCTAACACTAAATAAATTATTCAAACATGTACATTACCAGGAAAAATGATTTATATAAATCTGTCAAAATTTGTTGCATAGCCTTGTAAGTCTGATTGAAGCTCGTATTCAACCTGCTAAATTACAGGAAGAAGAACTCTGGAGTTAGATTTGTCGCAAGCAAACGTTTGCACAAATCTACGAAGAGTTGCTTTTCTTGGTTATTATTTAAATCATTCTGCCTGTAATGTCGAATACAAAAGGTGATCTTGCGCTCATAAAATTGTGATACAAGTGCTTATAAAAAAAATTGCAAGTGCAAATAAGAACAGGTTACCCTTCATGCAGTTGATAAATCAATAAGACTTGATTAGGATGCAGTGATGCTTGCTCCTTAGTGTAATCATGGAATAATGGATCCGCATACCAAAAATAATTACAAAAACAAGAGAAAAACAGCGCACAAAAAAACTAGAATGGTGTAGTATATTTAAAAGCTATTTATAGCTTTAAGGTAAGTATTGCACGTACATCAAAAAGATAATAAACAGATGACAGGTTAGGGAAATGTAAAACTCTGGAACACACCGTGACAGCTTATGAACAGGATAGGTCATCCTCTCCTGTTGGTGAGGGATAGCTGGATGCTGTCCCCACTCCGGTTGGAGTTCTCAACTGCGTAGTGAGGATACGCCCACCCGCTGCTGGTAGAGAGGAAGATTCCCCTTGCACGGTTCCGGCTCACCACACGTGTGCGTGGACGGTCATCATATGCGCGTCCAGGTACTCACGTCGCGTTCTTAGCGGTAAGGCCAAAGGAATAGTCCAGAACACAGTCAATGTTGGTACTTAAAAGGAACCTCAATAGGTAATTGCTGGGAACGCGGCCCTCTTATTCCTACGAGTTTCGTATAAGGATCTCTTCGTCAGGGAAGTCGGAGGATACATTCGGGGCTCTTATATACCTGTAACTCCCTGTGAGTGGCTGTTACTAAAAATGAGAAACCCCTCACTCCAGGGGGTAAACAGGGCTATCACTACCACTACGGCAACTATATAACATATATAATTCAATACATGTTAACAATTTTAATAATTTAAAACAAAATTACACTAAAAATGACAAAAATACTCTAAAAATAAAGAGACAAAAATAGTACCTATTTAAATGGCAATACAATGATGCTTATATACTGAAAAATAGAGATTGAGAAAGTTGAATAGAAGAAGAAAACACAAACCCATTAAACAATATATAGAGACTAGATCTAGGGGGTAATATATAAAAATGGGGGCCTCTAGAGTAATAAAAAATACCGTGATGCAACGAGATAAATATAATAAGTTAGAGAGGTTAGTACAATGACCAGACATCAATCTCCTCATGGAGACCCTAGTGGAGATCCTGTTGCATTGTAGATCCATAAACTTTCTTGTTTGGAAAGCATTTTATCTCATATCTCGGTTGATCATTGTACTAACCTCTATAACTCATTATATTTATATCGTTGCATCACGGTTCATTTTTTTTAACTCTAGGAGGTCCCCATTTTTTATCTTACCCCCTCGATCTGGTTCCTATATATATGTTTTTAATGGGTTCTGTTTCTGTTTCTATTAACTTTCTCAATCTTCTATTTAGCAGCAGTAGATAAGCATCATGGTATGCCATGTAAATAGGACTAATTTTTGTGCTCTTATTTTTTTAGAATTATTTTTTTGTTCGTTTTTATCCGTGTGATTTTTTAATGAATTAAATTGTTAACAGGTAATGAATTATATATGATATTAGTTCTCGTAGTGTAGTATATCATGTTTACCCCTGGTGTTCTCATTTAACGTTAACAGCATCAAGGGGAGTTAAGGTATATAGAGCGCCCAGAGGTATCTGCGACATTCCTGACGAAAAGTATATCCTTCTACGAAACGCGTAGGAATAACGAGGGCGCTTTCCAACCCATACTATTGTTGTGGCATTTTAAGTGACAAACATTGAAAGTGTTCTGGACTTCCTTTCGGCCTCTTACCGCTAAAAGATTTGCGACGTGAGACAGGACGGCGCCATTTGATGACATCCAAAAGCACACGTGCGGCGAGCCGGAACCGGCAATGAGAATCTTCCTCACAGCAGCGGCGGTCGTATCCCTACGCAGTGAGAACTCCAACCGGAGTGGGAACAGCATCCATCTAGCCCTCACCAACGGAGGGAGAGAAGATCTGATCATGTTAATAAGGTCACGGTGTTGCTACAGAGTCGCAGTTCGCCGAGTGTAACATGTCCCTAACATGTCATGTGATATTATCTTTTTGATGTACAGTGCAATAATTACCTTAAAGCTATAAATTATCTTTAAATAACGACACCATGAGGTTTCTGCTGCGCTGTTTTCTTTTTGTTTCTGGTTCATATACAGGTTTTTAAGAATTATTTAGTGTTAGGACCCTTGAGATGTGTCTGATTGGCGGGCCTGTGTGGTCTGGCTGGATGGGCTCAAGGACTACAAACACTTTGGCCAAAGATATATATATATATATATTATATATATAGAGAAAGGTCAATGGGGGACCAAATCGTCGGTTTTGTGGCTTATATCAAAATAGAAAATTCATGATTACTTACCTGCTGTGCTGTCCCTTGATGTCGTGTTGCAACCGGTATCGTATGGTCTATTCTTCTTCTATCTACGACTATCTATCTATCACTATATATCTGTACCTTGGTACTGTGTTAATGGATCTGTATCACGGAGCTCGTCTGTGTTTCATGTTCGTCTCTGAGTTTTAAATATGTATTGCCATGCTGTGAGGACTCCTCTTTACACATATACACATATTAATATTGTGGTTATTTTGGGGGTTCAATATAAGCTTATTGGGGTTCTGTTGTTTTGGCCAATTATGTTCAGCTGGTCCTGGCTGATTTGGAGGGTGTCTCCTCCTTCCTTCATGTTTTGAAGCGAGCTCACTCCATCCACATTTAATGGTTTTAAAAGCTCACTCCATTTCAAACTCCACACTCATGGGACCCTGCTACAGTTTGATTGCGACAAATCTCATACAGAGTGCTTTTCTGGTAATGACAGGTTAACAGGAGCTTCAATCAGGACTTAGACTAGTGCACGAATTTTGACAGATTTATTATAAATCATTCTCTTACTGTAATGCTACAGGTTATTAGGCATCTATTTTAGTGTTAGGGACCCTTGAGTGTGCGTCTGCCTGGGGGGCTCAAGGCATTACAAACTTGGGAGCAAAAGTTGTTTTTAAACTAAAGGCCCATTTTTCAAAAGATTATGTTACTATATATTATATATAATATTATATATATTAATATATGTATATATATATATAGGTATATATATAGATATAATATATATTTAAAATAATATAACGTACTACACTGGCCCGTTGTATCTGTGTTGATGGATTGGTAGCACCTGAGCCTGTCTGTGTTTTCATGTCGCTCTGGTTTTTTTTAAATATATCTTGCCATGTGCTCAGTAGACTCTCTTTGACCCACACTATACCCATTATATTGTGTGGATATTTTGGCCGCAGCGGTCCGTGGTAATATGAGATTATGGGGGGGGTTCTTCATGTTTGCAAATTAGCTAATATCCACATCTTTATCGTAGTCTTTGTCCTATCAGTATTGTACTGTATGTGTGGTGGGGGGGGGGGGGGTTGAGGGTTGGGAGTAGAGAGTAGCGAGGTGGGTAGTAGGGTTCTGGTATTTTTTTTTTCACATTGTTATTGTATTGATATTCACATGTTCAACAGAACATTTCATACATTTCTTTCAAAACCGTTTTGTCAGTCGTCCATGTATCATTACTTTCAAACGAGTGACAACAAGACATAATGGGAGAACGACAACCACCAGGACAAACTCACAACCAGAAGAGGAAAGGGGGTAGGGGTCATTAGAGGGTGGTAACCTTTCCACCGTTGGTTCCGCTGGCGAGCTCTGCGTCTTCGGACCACGCTTCATGAGGGGCCAGATTATCCCCGGCAACACCGTGTCCCCTCCATGGGGGCTTGTTTAGTAAATCCCATGGTATTTCTATTTTGTATTGTTTACCGCCTTTCTTGCTACAACCCCAGGGAGAACGTATCAGCTCTATCATGTGCCATATCGGTGCGGTGTGCAAGGTTGGCCGGTTTCTCTGTATATTTAAGGTTTCTTGGGGGTGGGTGGGTAGAGGGATTTGGTGAAGGTGTGGTTGACCATGGGTGGGGGTCGGTACACCTCTGCGGGTATGATAGCGGGAGTGGTTACCCCTTTCATTCCTAGCGGGTGACACGCCATGGTCGTGAAGGGGTTTTAACCGCCACCCGCAGCCTTCCGGCCGAATAACACACCACCACACACAGGGGCAACTATCCACTTCATCCACCTCATTCTTTACCCCCCAAACACCCAACCGGGTCCTGGGTTTTTGTGGTTTTTTTAACCCTTAATTGCCTAGCGGCTAGTCGCTAAGGTAATGAATGAGCTGTTTTTATTTACATTTTAATAACAGTGTACTGTACAGGGGGTCTTGGAGGTGTGAACTGCATTGATTTCACCCCCAGGGACCTCTGTTTAACGAGGTTATGTACTGGGGAGCTTTGAAGATACCGGCACCCCATCCTGGGGCTTCTTGTACTCGGGAGTGCAGGGGGCCACGAGACTGAAATCAAATAGGTTAAGTCTGGAGACCCACCTGCCATGTTCTTAAAGTGTAATAAAAGCAGAGTGTGATCACCTGAAGAGCTGTGCAGGGAGACAGCTCTTACAGACTGCGAACAAATCGCACGGGGGAGAAGACAATTTGAGAGGATGAGAGCCAATCCACTGATGCTCCCAATTGGTATTGGTATTTTTCTACTGTAATCTCACGGTTTGTGGAATTGTGGAAAGGCTTTCAGATTCTTTGAATACCTGATAGCACAAATGACAAACCATTCGGATGGCTTGCTAAACCGTTCGACGGATGGCAGCAAAGTAGCGAAGCAGCACTAGAATAGGCTCCTTTGTATCCAAATATAGGGTCTTTGTTGAGAACACTTTCAACCTATATTCTATCCTTTTCTACAACCTTTTGGGGGCCAAAAGCTTTCTTCTACTATTAGACCATATCACGTTTATCACTCTTTTACTTATTTGTTTGGATACCCCATTTAATTGGCGGTTTGGTTCACAATTGATGTATCTTCCCTTTACATGTTATTGCACATAACCATGGGCCCGTGCAGCCTTAATTTGTCTTACCAAATGTTTTCTTCCTTTTCACCTGTGCACACTATGTTTACTTCGGACAGTATACACTTTTTACGTTACTGACACAATTTGTATTTGATTGAGACGTTCGATTCTCCAAAATTGCGGGAGGCCGGCAGGGGGGTGGCGACGTGGGGTAAGATGAGAGCGTGGGGGGGGTGGGGACACACGTGGGGCGGTGTAGAGTTTGGTGTTAGAGGGTTAGAGCGCACTGGCCAATGAGAGCCGTGGGGGGGGGGGTGGTGGGACCCACGGGGGCGGCGGGCAGGGGCACACGGCTTACTGAGAGCCGTGGAAGGGAGGGGGGGCGGATCAACGGACCAATCAATTGTTCTACAGGGACACACAAACAACACTTTAGTTTTATATATATAGATATTATAAACAACTGTGTGTTCAAACTTTGCCACTAGTATTATTATGCATGCTTTACTATGATACAATATGCAATATATGGCACTCAGTATGTTGTTTGCTAGTCAGATGTTCTTATAAAATTAGGGCTCATTGAGCTTATCATAATGCCAGGTTCCTGCTTATTTTCCACTACCGTACACCAAATGATGTATCATTGCATCATGCCATCAAACCTTCTCAATCTATCCGCCCTCAGTACCCAAGAGTATCCGTGATACTTGTATATTTATTATCAATGTTCTTACAGGGTTACAATTTGGGCATGTCAAGTTGATGTGGATAACTGAGCATGTGATAGTGGATCAATGTTGTATTTTTGATTTCCATCAATTCTATTCATGATGTAGGGCTTTGTATCATATTTGTAAAGAATAAATTTTCCTCTGATCCAATAGATTATTCTTCAATGGTTAATTAATTGATATCAGGTGGAACTTGTTAATATGTTGATTTATTCATTGATTTATTTCAGAGGGTTTTACATCCTGTGATGTCAGTCTGGGGTGAGGGGTATATATTGTGATCCCCTCCTCTATTGAGAATTACTCCTTCAGAAACACTATTGGTGTTTGCGTGTCAAACGAATAGGATGAGTTCTTTTTGTGTATACCTTGTTTTCGTATTTTCAATTCTCATCCAAATAAAGCTTCTATTATATTTTCGATATACCCTGGTGAGTTCCCATCTTCTCCTGGAGTTGAGTCTCACCTTGTATTGTGTTTTGTGGTTTTTTGTGTGTGTCATTGTGTTTCATTATTTTTTTTATGGTGATTTGTTTCGGTTTAATGTTTTCTGAATAGAAGAATGATTTAAATTCCTGGCACACTATTAGTAATCACATTTTCGCATCAGACCTAGACCATGCCGCGGTCCCTTCTCCTGTCTCTCGACCCCGATACTCGAAATCGCGTAACTCTAATTCTCGGCTCTTGCACTCCTCGGCTCTCTTTCCGCCCGTTCCGCGATTTCGCAGTCGCCCGATTTGTGCCTCTGTTATGTCAAGCCAGGGCCGTTGTTCTCCCTACGTAACCAAAGGCAGAAAGCGGATATCGCATGGAGTTCCAGACCCCCAGTTCACTTCGCTCTGCCTTATACTACAAACTAATTTATGCCAATAGCGACAATTAAAGCTTTCAGGCAACACCGGCCTTTTCAAAGCAGACTTCTCAGTACATTGGCTATTTAATGCCATTTCTCGACCATTTTGAGAAAGGCCTGGTGGCCAGGAAACATTTGAGTCTGGACTATTGTCGCGACACACTCGATAACATTAGTCACTTGACGCACAATATGCGGGAGCCACTGATTTTATTCCCCTTCATGATTTCAAGCTTCCAAGGTCCTGCGAACCACTAGGAGCCACTCTGTTCTCATCAGGTATTATAGTATCATCATAATATTATTATAGATTTGGAACGGTTACGACTGATGTGTCAACGTCAAATCGTTGTTGACCTATAGCAGCTACCCAGATTCAGAGAATATCAGGGCAAATAATGCACTCAAAACGAGACGAACACTGTATGAAGTAAAAAGACACTAACATACGATAAGGCCCCTCCTATATAAATGCACACAGGTCTCTGGGAGAGAGTACCATACTGACGTGAATAATTCACAACACAAAGGAGATAGTTCGGATCCAAGAGATGGGCCCCGTTAAAAATTGTTGGTTATTAAAATACTTTATGAGAATAAACTATTAAAATTTGAATGGAACCAGTCTATGCTTGTCGTTGTGAGTATAGGGAACTGAAAAGGATTCTGTTGCTGATGCCCCGGGAGGGTTATAGTAGCAAGATATACTAAATTATGTGAAACTGCACAATGATACCGTGCAAGGACAGTGAGAGTCAAAGTAAGACTCAATAAAACATCCGAGCACAATGAAAGACCAGAAGCCCCAGGACCAATGCCTAGTGTTCATACCGTGGCTTAAACGGGTGGCTGCTGATAGGTAATGACAGCACTGGATAGCCTTTGGTCAAAATGCTTCAAGCACTCCCAGAAAGCCTGGTGTGTTATTAACTACATGTAACCTAACATGTAATGCCTCTCAGGAAAATATAATACTGTAAAAGTAATATCAATTGAGGGCAACAAGTAGGTGGTGAAAACGGGGTGAGGTAAAGGTGAGCCCACCATGATATAAAGACACACAAGTGCACCACTTTTGACAGTGTTGCCACAGTGATAATGGACCAAACACGTAAAGTAAAGTAGGAGAACTGCCCAAATCAACGGAATCCAGCCTACCTCCGACATTTACGTTGCTTTGTCAATTATACCTGTCGGCAACACACTGCAACGTGTGCATTGGTGTGTTTTAATCGTGTGTGGCTCACATTTTACCTCACACCGTTATTAATTCACACACTACTGTTGCCCTCAATGATATTACTTTTACAGTATTATAATTTCTGAGAGGCATCTAATGTTAGGTGACATTATTAATCACACATGTAAGGGTATTCCATCTTTGCTGACCCACCACCGCAATCCCTCACATTGGCATGTGGTCTTACCAGTCCCCATACGTGTAGTGTCGGTGGGTGACGGTAGGCACACAGGGACTCCTGAGTCTCCCCAGCTTGGTGGTATTAGGGGATGTCTCAGGACAGGCAGATGACGTAGTGTGGGCGAGTCCTACCTATATCCAGTGCAGCGCCTCCACCTCATCAGGATCTGTGCTTCGCAGGGGAGATGGTCTGGGCGGAACTCCTTCTTGGTGGTGCCATCCACTGCTGAGTAACTCACTCTCACACAGTGGAGGTCACATACGAACAGGGCATTTATGATGTTGTTTAGGCAAGCTGCCCATCACAGAAACAGCTCAGCGCTCATCTCTTTGCAGACTCATTAGGAAGGTCCCTTCTCCTCTAATAGAAGATGCTTTCCCACTATCCTCTCAGAGAGATCCAGCTCTCCTGTCTGCCTGTAAGCTACCTTCTCTTGAGTGCTCTGTCTTATCAGATCCTATAACTCTGTGCGTATGATCAATGCTCACAGCTAGCATGAGACACTGCAAACCACTGTTGCAGCCTTACGTGGCCTCTCACTGAACAGAGCCAGCACAACCAAACAGGAAAACTGAACTCCGAACTTTAGGCAGGGCTGTGTCGTATATCAACCCCCGGCAGAACAAACATGTTGCATACCACTAAGTGGGAACACCACTGCATGCTGTCACTTATTTGAGGATATATGACATTCTCACCAGGGTTTGAGGGCAAACCTATATTGTTACTGGCCAATCGCAATACTTACCAGGTTTCGCCAGCATTTGAGAAGGAGATATGTACACCAATCCTTACACATGGCAAAAACACACTACGTGCTTTAGGTTGAGTGCTACGATTACCGGATATCCAGTGACATCATGACCTACAGAAGCAGCCCTTTTAGCCACGTTACACTAGGCATTGGGTACCTGTGCTTCTGTCTTTCATGTGCTGAGTTTTTAGTCTTTAATGGACTCTCCACTTGCACGGTTATAATTGTGCAGGTGTACAGATTAGTATATTTGCTAAAATATAGACCCCCTACGGGGCATCAGCACGGAATACTTTCAGTTCCTATACTACACAAATGAGACTGGTTCCATTATATTTTAATCAGTTTATTCTCAATAAAAGTATTCTAATAAACAACAATTTACCCATACTACTTGCGTCCAGGACTATCTCATTTGTACTGCAATATCACTCAAATAGGGTACTCTCTCCCACAGACTTGAGTGCATTATATATAGGGCCTTTATATGGATTGCTAGTGTCTTTACTTCATACATGTTCTTCTCTGTGTTTGATTATTTATCCCCTTGCCCTATTGCACCGGCTTGCTTTCTATGACAGCCTTTGGTACATTGGGTGGTTAGTAGAGCGGGTGCATTCTTACTTTGCCTCCCCAAATAATGCACTTGCAACAGGGCAAAATGCATTTGTGATTATTCAAAGAGATTGTAAATGCATGAAAGGAGCTGTCCCATGGCCAACAATAGTGTTAATAATTGTTTATAGCCAATAAACATATAAATCTGAACTTTATATGTAGTTATTAATTAATTAAGTATTGTGATATTTCAATTTTTCCATTGAAAAATGGTCGCAAGAGAATTTTTAAATGAGGATAAAAGCATAGATGTCTGAAACGTAAGACATTTATTAACAAGTGGTATGGGTAGGTAAACATGGAAAACTCAATATAAAAGGAAATGTATACCAGGTACTCTCTAGCCTTAAGAAAAACCCAAAATCAAAAAAACAAGTTGTTCTGGTTTTAACAATTTTTAAATTTTCTTGAAAGACTTTGTCATCATAACAGCTTGAATGATCTTTCCGTACCATTCATTTTTGACAGGGCCCAATTTCTTAAGTAACGGAATAACGCTTTTAAAGGAATCCAAATCTTCTCCGCATTGTCTTTAATGCATTAGTCATAATTTCTATTTTATTTCCTCTAGGAATAATCAATTGGTTTTTTAATTCGTGGAAGTAACATCTCCAGATACGTCTTCAGTAATTTCATATACTTTCGACCATTTGACTACGTTTCTTGCATGCCGCATTGATCTTTCAGAAATTCCATCATCTTGAAGACACGGCCATGCAGATGTGTTTCTGAAGGGCTGGTTTCTGCCCCGCCGAGCGTGGAGGTGTAATTTTCTTCAGCTCTCTGCGGAAAGAATCTTTAAATTCTTTCCCATCCCTTTTGCCTAAGTCAACAAAAAAAAACACAACAACAGGTAAACATTCAAATGGTAAGCAGCAATTTGCTTAAGGATACAGCACACGTATTTACAAAATTTATGCCTATAGCACAACCTTCTGTTATTAAACATTTTACACAATTTTACGGCATAGTATAGAGCAACTATTCTGTCATTAATACCATATTTTACACAATTAAACATAGAACAACCATCTGTCATTAAAACATTAACGTCTTGGTTTGGGTGGGAAGGGAGCGACAGATCAGGAAAGTCAGGTAAATAAAAAAACATAAAAAAAACAATAATGTGCAGGTATATTATAGATTATTAGCGGAAGGAATTTCACAAATTCGATAGAGTACTAATTAAGACACGAAAAAAATGGTTAGATTTAAGTTTTTTAATAAAATAATTAATGTAATAAGTACCGAGAGGCGTTTGAGATTTCGAAAGATCCATCTTCAAATTTAGAAATGAGGAGTTTTGTAAAAACATGGTAGATATCATTGATAAATGTTCGATTTGATCTGATTGTGTCACTAATCAATCAAAACACCAAAGAATATAAAAAAATTGATGAGGAAAGCCCCTTAACTATATGAAAGAGAAATTGGCCATTTAGAAGACACAGCAGAAGTTCAAAATCAAGATAGAAGACACTAAAAAGAACAATAGATAATTGGAAAATTGATATTATCAATAAAACAATAAATTCTTACGAGATGAGGAAGATTATAAGAGAGGTGAACAACGAGGACTGGGAAAAAGAAAAAGAAGAAACATCATACCAAACAGAAGAAAAGATGATAGTTAGATATGGCATTTTTTAATTCACCGATCGAAAAACCCCATTACAACAAACACTTCCTACGTGAGAGAAAACGAAAATGTTTCCATTTCAGAATACAATCTTATTTTCCCTATAGAGAATCAAGATAGAGGCAGAAATTCAGATATAAATCATAACTCAGATTCTCATGATCTGCCAAAAACAACTGCATTAGAAAAGAAGACACTTTGAGAAAGAGATTAAACGCAGAGATTTTGAACACCAAAGGAAAGAGAGAGAGAGAAGGAGTAGAGATTTAAAATAGTAGGAAGAGCAGACGAGATAGAGAAAGGAAAGACAGAGAGAAAAGAAGCTAAAACGAAAGAGAAAGGGAAAAAAAACATTAGAGATAAGCAAGACCATAGACATAGGAGCAACAAGAGAGATGGGATTTGTCATTCCATAGAGAACAGAGAGAAAAGAACAGAAAGACAAAAGTACTCGAAAGAAGAAAGAGCAACGAAGGGAGAAAGAGATGAAAAGAGAAAGGGAAGAAAAGAAAAAGAGAAAGAGATAGATATCATTTGGACAGGCAATAACAAAACCAGTAGGTCCCAGAATCACCTATTGGGGCTATCTGGCCAATTGCTTGTTTTATTGGCACAGACTCTCAGCGTTTGGGAGATACAAAACTCCTATACCCCTCCGAAAGAAAGGGGATAACAAACTCCTACCCACAAAAAGGAAAACCCCAGAGAGGAAAGAGGGAGAAGAAGAGGAAAAGGGAAAGAGTAAGACAAGAAACTGTAAACATTCAAACTATATCTTCAATTTAAGTACCCTGGAATTAACCAAACCACAACAACAACTTGATCATCAAGGGATTATCCTTTGCCCAACGTAGGTTTTTTTGGACTAACAATTTCGAGTTTGTTTCTAGTGCAAACTAATTAACGTAAAATAAATCTCCGAAAACTCACAGTTTCAAAGATTCTTTCACAGTAAAAATGTGTGAATCCAGATTAAACATTTCAAATTTAAAGAAGTGCAACCAGAAGACAGTAACTAAACACACTACACTAGAGACAAGTCTACTTGTTTACCCAACATCATAAGAGTAAAACATTTACGAAGGTAGATCTACAACGATTTAATGAAAAGGATTTTGAATTTCTTTCCAAACACACAAAAATCCTAAGATTAAAAATATTTGACAAAAGATGGATAAGGCTTTAGAGAAGAAATTTACAGAAAATAACATCATAGTTATTAAACAGCCGACAAAGGCAAAAGGGGGGTACAGTAAAGTTATGACTAGAGAAGATTTCTTATGGACAATCAATCGTTTATAGGAGATCATGAAACACTATGAAATTTTGAAGAAAAATCCTACAGACAGAATTCAGTAAAGATCCTTAATTCTGTTAGAAGCGGACGAAATACAGGTATTTTAACGGAACACGAATAAATTCCTTTACAAACAAAACCCACAATACCGTATTTTCTAATTTTTTTTAATTATTTGTACCCAAAATCTAAATGTCTTACAATCCTCCTGGTAGGCGGCGATAATCGTCGGGAATAATTCCCTTACGTCAAATTATACGGCCTATATTGACAACTCTTCAATGTTATGGAAAGAGATGAATTCTTATCTAAAAGATACCACTGATATTTTGAAAACTTTAAACACATTTGTATGGAAGAAGACTATGTACTTGCAACTATTGATGTTAGTTCGCTGTATACATCAATCGTACACAATCTAGGCATTAAGCCATAGAATATTTTCTAAGGAAGGATCAGGATTACATGACCTACAAATTCACTTTCTTTTGGATAGTATTGCATTTATTTTAGAAAAGAATTTCTTTTTATTGAAAACACTTTTTATGTTTCAGAAATGTGGCACCGCCATGGGGACGAGTTTGCCCCCAGCTATGCCAATCTCTTCATGGGATTTGGGAGTGATCAAAACATCTGGTCCAATGGAGGCTGGGGGAGGGCATTGTCCTATGGCGGCGCTACATTATGACATAATTTTACTTGGCAGGGAGACCAACACAGTTTGAACAATTTATTTTAAATTTTAATTCTAATTATTTAAATCTTAAATTTACCCTACGATAAGCAAACTTCTATCGAATATCTTGATTTGACATATATATATAGAAGATGGTGTTATTAAAACGCAAACACATTTTAAAAATGTAGATTGTAACAATTTTATCTTAAGGTCAAGTTGCCACCACCATCAATGGAGGATGGAGTTCCTTATAGCCAATACAGAAGAGTACGTAGAAACGTACTGAAGAGATATATTAATGACCAATGTAAGATTCTGGAAAAACGTTTTGTTGAGAGAAAAATTATAGTCAAGAGATTTAGAACAGCATTAACAAAAGCAAAGAGTCTACAAAGAAAAGACTTTTAGAACCACAAAATAAATCTTTTCATTAGAAATACAATATGTTGAGACAGCTTTTCTTACAACTTACAATAAAGAAGCCAAAAATATTGGAAATATTTTACGTAAACATTGGCATGTTCTCAAATCAGAACAATTTTAAGTTAAATTTTACCCGAGTATCCAAAAAAATTTTTAAAACACAGACAAATATGAAAAATATATTGGCACCAAGCGCTTTGAGGAATTCGTAACGCGGACAACCGTGGCTGGCTTAAAAATATTGCAGGTTTTTATGGATGTGTATCCTGTAAGGCCTGTCAACATAAAATGAAAGAAAAACAAGTTTCATTAGCCATACAAGTCAAGAATCTTTTAAAATAAACAGTACATGAATTGCTATACTGATTTCGTCATTTATGTCTTACAATGCCCATGCGGGCTACAATATGTAGGGAAGACTTCAGACCGATCCGTACCCCGCATTATCGAACTATCTAAGAACATCAGAACGTGGCATTTTTAACACCATACGCGTTTCGAAACACTATGCCAAATATCACCATTCTAATCCTGATAGTCTGAGATTTGTTGCAATTGAAAACGTAAAACAACACTGGAGGGGACGTAGTAGACAGGTAGATCTCTAAGTAAAAGAGAAAGGTACTTGATCCAAATTAAACACACTTATCCCAATGGTCTCAATTCGGATTTGAGATATTACCATTTCTACATCCATACTTAGCCAGTCTGCCTTTCCCATCCCCCAACCAATATCTATTTTATTCGCTACATTCTACTCTGTATAATTATGGCCGAAGATTACAACTGATACAATCATGTATGGGTTTAAAAAACTTGATACTAAGTTTTATAACCAATTTTAAAGTAAAGATAAAGAATATCTGGTCTTTATAACTTTTTAACGACCTTTTTAGAAGTAATTGTTCCATTTTATCACCTGCCTAAATTTAATTTATGTTTCGATTTTATTTATAACTGGATTCTCGTAAGCCTATTGAAATGTATCCTTATATGTGAAACAATGCACTTTTTCTGCCTTTTCTCTCTCCGTGTGTGCCGCAAAGTGCCTTTTATCAATATGTTTTTATAACCAATCTTTAAACCAATTCTAATTTTGAGTATCAATTTTTTTAATATATTAGATGTAACTTATTAATGTTTTTTTGATATTTAATAAATTAAACAATGCCGTTTTAGTATGTTAAAAATGTAGTGTAATTTGGACACAGAGACTTGCCTGTTTATAGAGGGAACCTGTGGGTTAAAAAATGTTGAATAGGTTAAATGTTAATTGTCCAACGTGCAGTCATTAGCGATCACCTATAAAAAGCTCCACCCATATGAGACGCCATTCTGCTCCTGAGGAAGCTGTATGTACACGACGAAACGCGTAGAGCCAAAGAAGTTTGCTGCAGCTGCAATACGTGAAGACGCCGGACGCCTGAGTTCCAATACAGATTCTATCCCAGACCCGTCACCATCCAGGCAACCGGATGCGGTCACCGCGAGGTCGGAAGTGACGTCAGACGCCACCACAGGCGGCAAGGTTGGAGGTACGGGAGATCGTGGGAAGCACTACCCTTAGGACTGATATTATCGCCGAAAGATACCTTACATGCACGACTGATTGTACATATTGTAAGTCATTTCCTACTCTCTACCTGTGATATAATTTTGCTTTGCAATCTAGACCATTGGTCTGTCTGTTTCCATTGCATGTTACTTTACCTGGATGCTGAGCATATTCAACACTGAAAAGATCCTCTACATTGGATCCTCACCTGGGCCAGGTACAACCTGAGAGGTGTATATTTTATCTCTACACATCCTGAATGAGTCAGACCACTGCGCTATAAACTTTACACTTGTTGTAAGTAGGAAATACTAAAGAGCCAAGACACCCATTTAGCCCTAATTACACTAATATACTGCACAATTATTTTTTTTTATATTTGTTTTTATTTTTTTTTATTTACATGACGTGTTCCTGATCTGATCGCTCCCTTCCCACCCCAAACCAAGACTGCATCTGTGGAAAATCTCTGCATATTTTCCTGGAAAGGTTGAGAAGTATGTTTTTGGGTTACACTTCACGTTATTTTTTGTTTAATATTTGTTTGTTGTATTTCACTTCTGTTCATTGATTTATGGGAAATTGGCACCTATTCAATACACATGAGCTCATTAAACATTTAACATAATTTTTAAAAAGGATTAAATCAATGTACTTGTGATGGACAATAATTCCCTAATTTCTTCCATAATTTATCGGGCATGTACCGGTCGTGGTATGCCTTGCTTCGCTTATTCCACAATGGCTCTCTTTTATCCATAGTATTTAAACTACTAAAGTTCCACAGTACAATACCAAAACTAAAGACTTGGGCAGTAACAGGCAGAAAAGTTGAGCTTCGCCCGCAGTGGTTCAAAAGTTGTCACGTGACGCAGCCGTCGCGTCTAAAATCAAATAGATTTGTCTCCTCAAAATACTGCCGCGCCATTGTGCTTGTGCCTGGTCACGCACACTATGTCCGGCCTGATAGAGTTACTGTTTTTTGTCGCGAGCAATATGGCCGCAGCCTTTTTAACACAGTATAAAGTATGAGGCAATTTTTCTTCCTATAACGCAGGTAGCCCATCACTCTTAGAAATCCAATGAGATGAGTCAGTGAATTATGCTTTTTTTGTGCATTACAGCATAAGCGTTCACATTTGTTTCCCAGAGGCCATATCTGTCATTCTAAAATGTCTATATGTACTTGCATTCAAGGACAATGCCCAACATTTTGTAACAAAAACATTTAGTTGGGTTTGTTTTGTTGTGATTTTGAGTCTCAAACTATGTTTTTCCTGCTGAGCTGATTTAATTAAATGTATTATCTTATTGTTTTGTTACCAAATGCTTATAAACAAAGACCATATTTTTTTCTTTGTTCATAAATAGTCATGTGTAATAGGCTGCTTTAGGACAGTCATATTACGAAACGCAAGAAGGAATAACAAGCATCTTCCACATAGGTTTATGGGCTTTGGGAATTACTACTATGAAACTGATTCAGCCTTGTAATTCTCCTAGTGAATCCTTTCTCCTATCTTATACTATATTAGTGAAAGCACTGTATGTTTGCCTGCCTGGATGTCCGGTGTCCCTAGCGGCAATCTCATTGGTCCCATGGGCCGCCCGCCCCGCACACCTCTCATTGGCCTCACACACCTCACACCACCCCCCTTGCCCGCCCCTGAGGCGGGAGGACGGCCAAGGTCCACAAAACACACAGCCACACAAAAACACACCCACACACAACACACACACACACCCACACACACACACACACACACACACACACACACACACACACACACACACACAAACACACACACACACACACACACATCCCACCCCCCCCAAGTCACACACCCCCCCCCCCCCCAAGCTCACCCAGCCGCGTCCTCTACAGTCAGCGGGGGAGCGGAGCTAGCGCCGGCGACACACACGCGGGGTAGCGGCCACAAACAGCTGCCTCCCGCTCACATCCAGTGGAGCGCCGGATGGTGTGAGGCAGCATACCCACGGGCTCGCGCACGCTCCTCGGCACAGGCTCCCTCTCCCACCCCCCTCACAGCAAACCATCCTACCCCCCGCGCGCCTTTCAAGCTCCTCGGCACCGCCGCCTCACCTCGAGCCGGGGCAGCGGGGGGGCCCCGCCCTGCAGAGGCCTCACCTCGAGCCGGAGGGCAAGGGGGGCTCCCGCCCTGCAGGAGGCCTCACCTCGAGCCGGGGCGGGCAGGGGGCGGGCTCCCGCCCTGCAGGAGGCCTCACCCTCGAGCCGGGCAGCGGGGGGGCTCCCGCCTGCAGGAGGCCTCACCTCGAGCGCGGAGCGGCAGGGGGGGCTCCGCCCTGAGGAGGCCTCACCTAGAGCCGGGGGCCCGCCCCTGCAGGACCGGTACTGAGCCGGCCCAGCGGGGGGCTCCCGCCTGCAGGCCTCACCTCGAGCCGGAGCCCAGCGGGGGGGCTCCCGCCCTGCAGAGCCTCACCTCGAGGAACATGCGCCGACTGCAGGTAAGCACTCTCCCCCCACACACCCCCCATTCCTTCATTGCCAGCCTCAACCCTCCCATACATACACACACACACACTATATATATATATATATATAATTATACATACCCATCACATACCACAGAGACACACACACACACAGAGACCCACACACACACACTGTAGCGACACACACACATGTAGGCACACACACAACACGCACACACACCACATGTAGGCACACACCGTCCACAGACAACATCACACCAACACACATGTAGACAGACACACACACACGTAACAGAACACACACCACACACCACACACACAACACCTATACAGACAACACATTACACACACACACGTATACACACAGGCACACGTAGACACAACGTAGACACAAACAAAACACGTAACACACCTATACACACAGACACACACCTATACACACACACACACACACCTATACACACACACACACACCTATACACACAGACACACACGTATACACACAGACACACACGTATACACACAGACACACACGTATACACACAGACACACGTTTACACACACACACACGTACACACACGTATACACACACACACACACACACGTAGACACA
>WSYH01011049.1:0-21764 GCA_036426205.1 Ascaphus truei
CTCACACTGCGCTCCCTCACACTGTGCCCCTCACACAGACACTGTGCCCCTCACACTGTGCCCCTCACACAGACACTGCGCCCCTCCCTTATACTCCCTCACACTGCGCCCCCTCACACTGCGCCCCCTCACACTGCGCCCCTTACACTCCCTCACACTGCGCCCCTTACACCACGCGCCTTACACTGTGCCCCTCACACTGTGCCCCTTACACTGCGCCCCTTACACTGACACTGCGCCCCTTACACTGCTCCCCTCACACCGTGCCCCCTCACACCGCGCTCCCTCACACTTCTGCTCAACACCTGTTCTACAACACGTATGGGCAGACTTGCCCTTACCAAACATGGCCGACGCGGTTTCCACCGTACGTCACCCTGGAGGCTCTCCCCCAATTGGTCAGCTGAAGCCGGGGGAGGGTTGGGGAGAGCTGTCGAGTGTCGCCGCTTTCCTCCGATTGGTTGAGGGGCGGGGACGTCACGGGCGGACGCTGGGGCAGAGGGCGAAGTCCTCTCGGCGGGTTCAGTTACCTGGAGGAGCCCGGAGAGGCAGGAGCTGACCACCCATCCTCCCTGTGAGGGGCAGTACAGGGGGAGAGAGCAGGGGGTCCCGGAACTGAGCCGCACACCCTGTGAGGGGCAGTACAGGAGAGAGCAGGGGCTGCCCACCCATCTACCCACCCACCCTGTGAGGGGCAGTACAGGGGGAGAGCAGGGGCTGCCCACCCATCTACCCACCCACCCTGTGAGGGGCAGTACAGGAGAGAGCAGGGGCTGCCCAAACCCATGTGTGAGGGGTACAGAGCAGGAGCTGCCCACTCACCTACCCACCCTGTGAGGGGCAATACAGGGGGAGAGACCAGGAGCTGCCCGCCCACCTACCCACCCTGTGAGGGCCAGTACAGGAGGTGCCAACCCAGTGAGGGGCAGTACAGGAGGTCCCGGGGCTGAACTGCCAACCCTGTTGCCGTAGGACAAGTAGAGGCTGAAAGGGGGTCATTGAAAAGGTTGAGTTTTGAAAGGGGCAGTTAGGAGGTGGAGATTGGAGGGGAGGGCAATAATGTGAGATTGAGGGGGGGCAGTAGAATATTGAGGGGGCAGAGAAGGCAGGGCAGGAAAATGCTAGGGCTCGCAGTGGGTCATTTGGAGAGCGGGTGGGGGAGCTAGGAGGCATTTCGCGCACTGCGCAGGATACTATTGTGTTGATCGGCTCGGGGGTAATTAGTGGCTGTAACCATGCGGCTGACGTTACACAAGAAGAAGATCGCTGCCTTGCTGCTGCTCCTAGGTGTGCTGCTCAGTGCCTGCCTGCTCCTCTACACCTCCTCCGCCTCCGATCAGGGTGGGTCTGAGCCTTTACCCCCGGCCTCGCTCCCCAGTGAGAGGACGAACCCCTCTGGCTTTCAGCTGCCCCGGGGCTCCCCGCTGCAGATGAGACTGGACGCTTACCGCAACAACCTGCGGCAGCCGGTGCTGAACGCTGAGCACTTTCCAGGTCGCCCCCAGCTGGTTGTGGTGGTGCAGGTGCGGGGGGGTCCAGGCAGCGGCCCCCGCCTGCGTCTGCTCGCCGATTCCCTCCGGGCAGCTGGCCCAGGGGCCACCGGCCGCCTCCTGCTAGTGCTGAGCATGGAGAAGCCCTGCCCTGAGGCTACCGATGCCATGCACTCCATTGACTTTTGCCGGGTGCTGCCCATATACTTCCCGTACAGCCTGAGCTTTTACCCTGACGAATACCCAGGAGCAGACCCTGCCGACTGCCCGCGGGACTTGTCTCGGGAATCGGCCCTCCAGAGGGGCTGCAAGAACGCCGAGTACCCGGACATCCACGGGCACTACCGGGAAGCAGCCTTCGCTCTGGACAAGCACCATTGGTGGTGGAAGCTTCACTTCACGTGGGAGAGGCTGCGGGAGGTGAGTGGACACCGAGAGCAGGTGCTGTTCCTTGAGGAGGGCAGCTACCTTCTCCCTGACTGGTTGCACATGCTGCGGCTCATGCAGAAGCAGTGCCGCGAGGAAGGATGTCAGCTCCTGAGCCTGGGGGGCACCGCCAGCCCTGAACCGTCACCAGACCCTCAACATGCGGAAGTGAGTGGCTGGGTGGCACCCAAGCACCGGTCTGCAGTGGCCATGCCCAGAGAGCTCTACTACCAACTGATGGGCTGCCTGGCCGAATTCTGCACCTACGACGATTACAACTGGGACTGGAGCCTGCAGTATGTGTCCGCCGCCTGCCTCGCCCACCCACTGAAGGTGCTGTCTGCCAGCCTGCCCCGAGTGCTCACGCTGCCCGCCAAGGCGGAAGAAGGCGGGTGCGGGCGCACAGGACCCTGCGCCAGCACGGAAGCCGCCGCTCAAGCGCTCAGGGCACAGGTCAGGGAGCTGAGTGGGCGACTCTTCCCAAAAACCCTGACCATCGCCAGCCTTCAACAAGATGTCCATAACCCTCCACAGACTAAGAATGGAGGGTGGGGGGACATCAGAGACCATGCCCTGTGCCAGTCTTATGCCAGGCTGTGAAGTGCCAACTTGCCCTTAACGCCCACACTTCCTGGTTGTGTTTGAGACGGGGCTGCCACCCATCCTTCCGCTCCCCCGGGGTGTCTGACCGGGGGCTGCCACCCATCCTTCCGCTCCCCCGGGGTGTCTGACCGGGGGCTGCCACCCATCCTTCCCCTCCCCCGGGGTGTCTGACCGGGGGCTGCCAACCATCCTTTCCCCTCCCCCGGGTGTCTGTAATTCTCAGGATTTGTAGAAACATCTTTGTTACAATTTCTGCAAAATATTAACTTCACTTCCACCTAAATTGCTGCTTTTTGACATCAGCTGCTGCAGGGGCGGCCAACACCCAGTCCTCAAGGGCCACCAAAAGGTCAGGTTTTCAGGATATCTCTGGCTCCGTTAGAATGACTGCACCAGCTGTGCTGAAGCAGGGATATCCTTAATCCCTGACCTACAGTACAGTATAGTGCGTGTGCGCTGGGATGGTTCTGGAAGCGCACCGTTACCTTCATGTTGATGCCTTAGGAATGGAAATGACTTTTTTCACATGGTTTCAGGGCGCCAAGCGAAGTATTACTGTCAGTTTTTTGCTTTGTTCCGGCTGTTTCTGCGATTGGAAGTATTTGCATTGATGTGATTGGGGCTGTTTGCATATTGGGGGCAAACCCTTGCACAGCAGTCGCTCATTACGGGACACCCCACCTCGTCACTTGCCGGTCTCGGCAAAGTGTTGTGTATCCGGGGAATATATCATTGTTTTTAACTCGTTGCCAAGACTTTGATTCCTGAACCAGCGTCCAACAGAAGCCGAGAACCCAAATCCACTGACCAAAGATGACTGTAAAAGCATATTCCTGTGCCTTATACCTCCGCACTGACAGGCTGTGTGTGTGTGTGGAATATATATATATATATTTGGGCCAAGCCATTTTACAATGATTTGTATGCTTCTTTTAACCCCTTCACTTCCAGAGGGGGTCTGCAATTCATTGCTTTGCCGGGAATTTTTGTGAAGGTGTTGCGAGGGATTGTTCCATGCATTGCTGAATCCCATGGCAGTAAAAGGGTTAATGGTCTCATTGACTGGGGCAAATGAAGCGGTGCAGAATGAGGAGCCCCCCCCCACCCTTCCCAGCATGTTTTGGGCCCAAGTGCTGACATTTTCCCATCAGCTCACATGGTACTTAAATGTGCACCAGCGCCTTACTCATTTTCACACAGAGGGGTCCCCAATGTATTATTCTGCGTTGTATTGCAGGCCTCCTGGCAGTGAATTGGTTAAGTCAACTGAGCCTGCGAACCACTCACAGGGGTGACAAACTCCTGTCCTCAAGGGCCAACAGGTCAGGTTTTCAAGACAACACCCAGTCCTCAAGGGCCACCAACAGGTCAGGTTTTCAGGATATCTCTGGCTCCGTTAGAATGACTGCACCAGCTGTGCTGAAGCAGGGATATCCTTAATCCCTGACCTACAGTACAGTAGAGTGCGTGTGCGCTGGGATGGTTCTGGAAGCGCACCGTTACTTCATGTTGATGCCTTAGGGATGGAAATGACTTTTTTCACAGGGTTTCAGGGCGCCAAGCGAAGTATTACAGTTTTTTGCTTTGTTCCGGCTGTTCCTGCGATTGGAAGTATTTGCATTGATGTGATTGGGGCTGTTTGCATATTTGGGGCAAACCCTTGCACAGCAGTCGGTCATTACGGGGTTCCCCACCCCTTCACTTGCCGGTCTCGGCAAAGTGTTGTGTATCCGGGGAATATATCATTGTTTTTAACTCGTTGCCAAGACTTTGATTCCTGAACCAGCGTCCAACAGAAGCCGAGAACCCAAATCCACTGACCAAAGATGACTGTGAGAGCATATTCCTGTGCCTTATACCTCCGCACTGACAGGCTGTGTGTGTGTGTGGAATATATATATATATTTGGGCCAAGACATTTTACAATGATTTGTATGCTTCTTTTAACCCCTTCACTTCCAGAGGGGGTCTGCAATTCATTGCTTTGCCAGGAATATTTGTGAAGGTGTTGCGAGGGATTGTTCCATGCATTGCTGAATCCCATGGCAGTAAAAGGGTTAATGGTCTCATTGACTGGGGCAAATGAAGCGGTGCAGAATGAGGAGCCCCCCCACCCCCACATGTTTTGGGCCCAAGTGCTGACGTTTCCCATCAGCTCACATGGTACTTAAATGTCCACCAGCGCCTTACTCATTTTCACACAGAGGGGTCCCCAATGTATTTTTCTGCGTTGTATTGCAGGCCTCCTGGCAGTGAATTGGTTAATCCAACTGAGCCTGCGAACCACTCACAGAGGTGACAAACTCCTGTCCTCAAGGGCCAACAGGTCAGGTTTTCAAGATATCCCTGCTTCAGCACAAGTGGCTCAGTCAAACATTGAGCCAAGTGTGCTGAAGCAGGGATATCCTGAAGACCTGTCGTGACCCTTGGACGGGAGTTGGGGTGGCCAACTCCAGTCCTCAAGGGCCACCAACAGGTCTACCACTGAGCCACTGATTTAAGCCACCTGTGCTGAAGCAGCAATATCCTTAAAACCTGACCTGTTGGTGGCCCTTGACTGGGGTTGGCCACCCTCCGCACTAGCCCATCTCTGTGAAGAGGCTGGTCGTTCAGATCGGCAAAGTGTGTGTCGGGTCGTGCCGGGAACAGGTTACTAGAGGGGAAATGTCGCCTTCACTTTGTCCAGCAGCCAAAGAAAACCTGTCCCCGAAAATGCTGAAGTATCTAATACTGCTGGGGGGCTTCCTAACCCCTGTGTGGGCTCCCAGCAGTGAGGGGGTTACATAGCGACATGGCTGGCACTATGATAACAGGTCTGGCCTGTACTGTAGCCTTTTTTTTTGTTTGTTTAATCACCAAATATGTGTCTTTCGTACGTAAACCAAATACTTGCCGACTCCCTGTTACCGGACCAAAGGTCACTCGAAATCGCTTCCCTTTTTATTTTAATTCCTGTAGAAATCTGGAAACTCGCGACACTTTTTGCGAGTCGACATGAAAGGTGAACGCAGGCGGATTTTCCGTGATCTTTCCGCGGCTGGAATAGATAAGTCCGCCGCACACTGATCTCTAGGACAGTCGCCACATCTACAATGAGTTTAAAAGTCTCATGTTCCCAATGTTCCTGCCCCTTTATTCCCCCACCCTAACCTTTTTATTTAAATGGTGTTGGGGAGGATTTATGTGAAACGCTCAGCACTTGTATCTCGGCAGAAGTCACTGCTTAGTCACAATAATAACTACTTGCTGAATGACACCCAAAATACAAACATTTTTTAAATTATATATCCATTTAATAGGATTAGAAACATGCTGCTAAACCCGGGGATCTCAACTCCAGTCCTCAAGGGCCAACAACCGGTCACTTTAAGGATATCCCTGCTTCAGCACACGTGGCTCAATCCAAGATTGCACCAGCTGTGCTGAAGCAGGGATATCCTGGAAACCTGAGCTGTTGGTGGGCCTTGAGAACTGGAGTTGGCCACTCCTTTGCTAAACCGTATGGCACACGCTGCCACATGGCATCGCGCCGTTTAGTAAATATGACCGTACCTTGGTTCCGGGTCACAGAGATGTCACAAGATATGAGTCACCACTCGGATGTCCGTGCACAAAGACACCCAGGGATCTGTTTCATGTTGATGCAACAAAACCAATCGCAGCCGGCAGGGAGTCCAGGTTCCTTGGGGACTGTGCGTGGGAACGCTGCTCTCCGGGAATGAAACGGGTGTTTGCAGCGTCTCCCGTGGGAGCTCGCGTACAATGTGTCGCCCCGTCTGCTCTCGGGCTTCTGCATGTGCTTTATCCGCTCGCGCCCACGGGCAGAATGGGGAATGGGTCAGTCCGCAGGTGAATGGAAGTGCGCCTGTGGAGTCGCGTTGCTATGTTTGGGCTCTGGCTGCTCTGCGGGGCCCGTTAGTGACTTTTAGCTTGTTGGCTAATGCAGAGTCCTGCGATATATTGTATTAATGTGAGCGCATTCATGCGGCAATGACTGGGAGGATAAACTGACCTATGCAAATGCATGTCAGTGTTTGTTCTTTGGGTCTAAAAGGGGCAGAGACAAGGGGTTAAAAAAACAGGAATAAGGGGATTTATTTAAGTCTCTTTCCCCCCCCCNNTTGCTAAATCAACGTGTCCATATACTGTGAGATGAATGGGTTGGGGGGGGGAGATTAATAACAAGCGAGCGGTGTGTCCCTCTATGTCCCAGCGGAAGAAAACGGCGTACGAGATGTACACATTTTCTTGAACGATTGCGTTTCCGCAGGAGTATCCGTGGTTGTTCCTCCCGAGCGGGCATCTTCTCGCCACATTTCTTTGCTGGCTGCGTTTGAAAACGGTTTTAAAAAAAAGTTTTTTAGAGATATGCCGCGCGTGCGTCCCGCGTAAGAAAGAATGCGTCCGCGCGCGCTTTTACTTACATCAAACACAACTAGTTTCCAGCTGCATCTCGCCGCAAGACCTCTTCTTGATTCAGCATGAGGGGCCAGCAATGATCTTTAAAAAACCACCTAACACTGCCCAAAAACGGTCCCCTCGCTTTGTAAACAAGATTGAAGAATCCTCACTGGCACGGAGGGTTTCAGACAAGCCAACGCACGGTCAGGCCGGGGGCAAAGAGCAGCGCAAGTACTGAGGTTGTTGTTGTGTGTTGTGTGTGTGTGTGGTGTGGTGTGTGTGTGTGTGGTGTGTGTGTGTGGTGCGTGTGTGGTGTGTGGTGTGTGTTGTGTGTGTGTGTGTGTGTGTGGGTGGTGTGGTGGGTGTGGTGTGTGTGGTTGTGTGTGTGTGTGTAAATGTACTTAAAGTGAAGCATTACCTTGTCCCCACTTAATCGATGAATGTACGTTACTGAAATAGTCATATACGTGCATAACTGATGTAAATTAACCGGCAATTTTGGTAAGCAGTGCTCTAGAATCTCCCCGATTGCGACAGCCTCGGTACAGGTATGGAGACGGTTATGGCTGTTCAGGAAGGACGTGCTTCAGATGCATCTGCGCGAGCTTGCGTTTGCCTATTGGAATCTGTCCTTACTCGCGGTGGTACTAAAGAGTGAGTGTCCTTAAACACCGGGGCGTGTGCCTGTACAAGGTACCACACACACACGACACACACAATATCAGTAACCTGAACTCTTTGCCCAATCAGGCCCGCCTGACGGTGCTGCGAGCTTTCTGGAAATGGGGCTGAAATAGTACTGGCTCATACATGAAGAAAGAACAGACATCAGACGCGTCCGGCACAGCCGCAGAACTCTTCTTCCTTCTGCGAGGCGCCGCGGCGATCTGTGCGAGTTTATCCGCGTCTTCGGTTCTGCGAGGGCGCGCTGCGTCAGGGTCTGCTGATGGGCGCGCTGAGTCGGGTTCGCAGGGCGAAGATGCGGCGGCTGGGCGCCTGGTCGGGTTTTCTGCGCGTGCGTCGACTACTGTACGGGTTCGTGCGAGGGTGCGCTCTGGCGTCGATGTTTCTGTTTTGCCACTGTATGCGCAAGTACTATTCCTTCCCCTCAAAGGGAATGGTGTATATAGTGATCCTGGGAGTTGCTTGATTCTCATGGTATTCGTGTTGCCAGCTGAACCGTTGCTGTTGCTTGTTGCGTGTGCGTGTGCTTGCGTGTGCGTGCGTGCTGCTTTGTTGCATGCGCAACAAACACATCTGTATTTCTTACCAATGTACTCCCTCTTATTTGTATTTTTTAAAAAGTGTCGTTAGCGACATGTTGGAAGAGGTCACGGGCAGTGCGACCCAGTCCGCTGTTTTTTGAACGTATGCTCAGCATGGCGGGACTTTGTCCTGTACTTTCTGGCTTGGAAAAAGACCGGCCTGCAAGTCCCACAAGCGTATTTGGTACGAGGTTAACCCCCGCCTTGCTGCCAGAGGTAACAGCTGTGTTCATTCCCCCTTGGGGCAGCACCGGTGTATAATATGCAGTACGCCCCAGGGCCCAGAACGAACATCTGGCAGGGTTTGTTAGATCCGGGGGCGGCCAACTTTCAGTCCTCAAGAGTTACCAACAGGTCTGGTTTTCAGGATATCCCTGCTTCAGCAACAGGCGGCTCAGCCTTTGACGGTGGAAGGGCACACAACACACCAGCAAAGCGATCGGCTGGTAATTGACCGATGGTAATTTGCCGATAGCCGTCTTTTCTCGAAGTGAAAGGTTCGGAGGTAATTTACTTGAGGACGTGGGTTTGTGTCTGGTTATTAATGAGTTGTAATGCTTTGCCGGCTAATGTTTATTTAAAACATTAGTCATGTGGTAGACAATCAAGGATTTCGTAAATTGTAAGGAGGTTCTCAAGGACCCCCCCCCCAACAGGTCAGGATATCCCTGCTCAGCACAGGTGGGCTCAATCAGTCGCTCAAAGACTGAACCACCGTGCTAAAGCTGGGATTATCCTGAAAACCTGACCTGTTGGTGGCGTAGTGAGGGCTTGAATGGAGAAACCCTGTTTTTAATATTTAATGTATTTTCACGTGATGGTTTTTTGGAGTGCTTGGATTTTAAACTTTGGGGGCGTTGTCCAGCAAAAGTGGGGCAATTCTTTCTGGGGCAAAAACCTAGCTACCGACGTATCCAAAGAAAAGTATCTGTGGCTTTTTCCACCCCGTGGTAAAAATGTGCAAGGTTGTGTGCTCCAGAATGGCACCGGTATTTTTGCCTTGCTACATGGAGATGGGTCAGTAAAACACAGCATAAGATTGTAGGGTTAATGCCCACCACTAGCGCCACTGATTTTTTGGCCTTTAACCCAATGAACGGTCCACTCTTGATATCTGTTGTAGCACTTTAGATATAAGGAAATACTTTTAAAGCTGCCGTCCTCGACACGTGGTTTTGTTGGTATAAAATAAAATAATAACAATGAAATGAAGCAGGGGGTCTGCGGAGCTAAACCGCTCTGAATTACAGCCCGGGGACCCCTTGATACCGGAGATAACTTACCTCCTGTAGGGGGCGCGGTATCGCTGCTATTTAAATGTCCCCGTCGCACAGGCCAATAGGAAGACCAGGGAAGAAGTCACGGCTTTTGATTTTGTCCGTGTGACGGGGGGCTTTAAAGCCACCATTCATAACCACAACAAGCCCAGCCGGCGCTGCTACCGGCAACCCCTGCGGAAGCATTTCGGGAAGACAGAGGTCCCCCAGAGCCAAAATAAACGCAGTTCAGTTAAGCTCCAGAGACCCCCCTGCTTCAAACCTATTTTTAAAACAAAATGGCGCTTGAACGGCTCTTTTTTAAGATGTAACCTAGTTGTTGGACAGGCACAGCGTGTATGCTGTTATCTGCAAAGCTTTTCACCTCTCCAGCAGTGATGTGGTAAAATGCTGATTAAAATGGGTTAAACCTTGATATTTTTTTTAATATATAAATTTTTTTGCAGAGGTTTTGAAATCTCTGCCCGAAGTGACCACCCTCTGACTTCATTATACATGCTTGGATACACCCTGCTGGAAAATCCCAACCGTAATGTTCTTGTTTCTGTTGTTGTCTCCTCGGTATTCAGGGCTGTGAAGCTGCGATGTAAATGTCTGGCGCTGAAGGACATGTACTCTCTATGCACCGTCGGGTAGGCTCCCGGCGTAATCACACGGGTTTCTCTAACAGGGATAAACGTCATGTTTACAATGAAAATGTTAGGATTTTACCAATTATTTTTTGTAACATTAAAATACATTCAATGATGAGTTGCTGGAGTCTGTGCTTCTTTTTAATAAAAGTCGGTGTTGTGGTGTGTGTGTGTGTGTGTGTGTGTTGGTGCGTGTTGTGTGGTGTGTGTTTGTGGTGTGTGTGGTGTAATGAATATTTGTATGCATCAGAATAAAGAGTTGTCCCACATGCAGACGGAAACGTTGGTTTTCGCTGGTGGAATTATAGACCCCTTTAGATCACTATTAGGACAGAGTCTCATCGAGACTGGATCTAATCTATATTGGACCAATGTGTAACCAGAACGTTAATGTGTATATGGGTTGTTAAAATTTGTGTTTGTATCACAGTCCCGGGGGAGCATATAAGAAAGGGAGACAAAAACAGCCCAATTAAGGGTAGGTGTATTATGCATGGTGGGTGGTGACAGGTCTGTGTCTTGGCTCTAGTTTCTGTACCACAAGATAGAGGAGATTATCAGGAACACAAAACTGTGGCAACCTGTAGCCTGGAACTCAGGACCAAACGGTAACTCCGGTGGTGCCATGTGGGTGTACCACTCGGTTATTAAGAGTAATAGCTCCATAGCGAAGATCAATATGTACTTGTTTTCAAACGCGGTGGGTGGAAGTCAAGTCTGAGAGATTGCTCACTAATAAATTCATACTTAAAGCGCTTTTTTCTTGCCAAGTAGAGTTACTCCACCTTAATAAACAGACGCAAGTCACCCTTGCCACCGTCTTCTAGGCGGGGACTCCCTCGGGGCCGCTTCCACTGCCAGCTGAGGAGATGTAATCGGCAGGAAGCAGGCCAGGCACCCTCCCCGGCCACACCCCCCCACATCTCTTCCAACCTTCCGCTTCATCCCCATTCCCCTCTCACTCCTCTAATCCCCTGCTTCCACAGCCACCTCGTCAGGCCTAACACCCTCACGAGCACCACACGAATCCCCAGACCCCTCACCCGCGCCGGCTTCGCAACCACCTTCCCTGCCCTCCTAATCGGCCTCTACAACGCGTCCCCTTACGGCCCGCCCCCAGCCCCTCCACGCGCCCACGAGAACCGTACACTAAGCTAAGTACTCCATACAATCCGCCCTCAAAACATACTAATTCCCGCTAGAACAATACGCGGCCCTCCTAGTCTTCGTACATGTTACCCGAGTAAGGAGAATGTCTCACCTTCGCATCGCAAAAAGATGCAGCGCCGAGCTCCACAGGAGCTCGTCCCTACTCCCTCTTACACCTCCCTGGCCCACACTGCTCTTCATAATATACTTCCTATCTCGTAAGTATCCCTCTTCACACCTTCCTCCTTTGCACCCCCCATCACTATACACCTCTTAAAGCATTCTCCCTCACTCTCTCCCTTTCTCTCTTTCAATGTGAGATGGCACTTTCCCGCACCCATGCGCCTCCTACCTTCTCTGACCTCACAATTCAGTCCCCGGGCCATTACCTTTTATAAAGTCGACATTCTCAAAATGATATGTAGACGAGGTTTAAAAGAAGACGTACGTCCATCAAGTTCAACTACGCTAAATGTAGACAACAGATACTTTATCCTATACTATACTGTATTGATCCAGAGGAGGAAACAGAACCCCAGAGTCATATCATCCAATGATTGAGTCTCATACAGGGAAGAAAAATAATTCCTTCCTGACTCCAAGAATTGGCAATCGGATTATCCCGTGGATCAAAAATCATCCCATGTTTTTACTTAATTTGGTATAGGCCCTGATAACGTTCCTTTTCTAAAAAAAGTTGTGCAGAGACAGAACCTTTTTTGAACACAATAGCATTGATCTGCCATCACAGGTCTCCATGGGTATATGAATCCCACCACTGTAAACTGCCCTGTAACTGTCAAGAAACCCTTATCCTTTGTTTGCTGCGCGAAATCTCTCCTTTCCTCCAACCTTAAGGGATGGCACCGAGTTTATGCTCTCTGTTGCCGTGATAATAGTTTCTTTTGAAGGCTCCTGTATTGCTCCCCGAATATATTTGTTTCTAGTTATATAGTCCCTCTTAGTAACGCCTCTTTTCTAATGTACTAATCTATTTAGCTCAAGCCTCCATCAAAGTTAGAGTTCCACGCCCTTATTATTGGTGGCTCTTCTCCACTCTCTCTAGTACAGAATGTTTCTTCTAAGAGTTGGTGCCCTAAATTGTCTCCAGTCTAATTTGAAAGAGTCGTGAGAAATTCAGGGCCAAACAAAATGTATGAAACATGTGCAGGGTGTGAATAGGTCGAAACCACTAGTATAAATGCAAGTTCATCTATTAGTACCAAGCTCTTGTATGTGTGTAACAGCCTATAAAGCAAGTTCTATCTATAGTACCAAGCTTCTGTATTGTGTGTGTATAGCGGTCGGTATGTAAAATGGCTACAGTACATCCTCTCCTGCGACAGTAACGGCCTGGTAAGTTGTGTGGGCACTGCCAGCAGTTAATTATGGAAGGTCTTACGTTGCGGCTCACAAAATGCCCTGGTGGCGGAACGCCGGCTGTGAATGGAGGCATGCACTCTGACCCCTTATCTGATCTCAGAGGTGTGGTGCGTTTGAGGTTGCCTAGTCACACACTGGTGGGTCCTAAAGTTAGTTGGGAGTTCACACTCTGACCATAGGTTGTGAGATCATGTGTCGAGTTTCAAGTTAATAGGTAGCATGTCAGAAGGTACGTTCTGGGGAGTCTGCCAGAGGTACTCATCCCGGCTGGTATAGTCATATAGCTAAGAAATGTGTAGGACAGGTAAACGGAATAGGTCCATTAGCATGTCACCTTTCAACGGGAAGCACTGCGGAGGGACAATGAGTGGACCTAAAGAAACTACTGGAGGGCAGTTAGCCCACCTCCAATCATAAAGATTCTTTAATCACAAACCCTCGTGTACTTGTGGAGTGAATGTACAGAGCGGAGCACCACAGAGGGTTCCTGTCAGGACCCAATCCCCAGTGACCGAAGGGACCCTGATGACGGTGGAAGGCGCTGGGCAGTGGAACTAGGGGTTAGGACTCAGCACATCACCCTCAGGCCTGTCTGGACGGGGTCCTACCCACACACCACAGGGAGAGACTCAGGAGTCATTTGCCAACAGGTGCACCACCAGACACTACACACTGTAATGGGACCGTTGTAGACGCACCAGGGGCCAATGTGAGATTGGGTGGGTCAGGAGGGCAGTCCGGCCAGAAAACCACGTTTCCATGCTGTAAACACCTATCTAACAGAATTTCTATGATAGTACCCAAGCTCTTGTATTTGTTGTACACACCTATAAAAGCAACAGAAGTCCTATCTATAGTACCACAAGTACGTATGTGGTAACACCTAATAGAAGGTCAATGGTTCCTATCGTATAGGTACCCAGCTATGTATGTGGTGGGTAACACCTATGACCAGTTTCCTATACTATGTAAACCAAGCTCTGTATGTGGTAAACCTATACAAAAGCAGTTCACTATCTATAGTACCCAAGCTTCAGAGGTTATCGTATAATTTTTGTAATTCAAGGCAGTGTGTGTGTATCTTATGAATTGATAAACCCAATTTATTTTATTTCACGTTGTTCGTTCAAGTATGACCCAGGTATAATGTGTAAAAAGTTGGTCATATACGATAAATATACCTGACAACTAACATCTGTAAAAGCTGGCACAGAACAGAAGCAAAGATAAAAAAAAAAATCACCTTTCCTGGTTAATTTCTCACTATATGTAGTGTAATGCAGGCCAAGGACAAAGAAGGTGGCATCCGGCAACCCCGCACCGCTACGTTATATCCGGAACTTTTTTATTTAAATGACCCACTGGGATGCATCCTAGATCTCCTCTTCGGTTCTACCATTGCGGTTGTTTTTTAACATTGACCTATTAAATTAGTTTAGTTTATAGACGTATACTCGGTTCTGGAGTTAATCCTGATTTATTTACGTGGACAAGCTGGAAATCGCCTGTGTAAACGCTGCTGTCTCTCTTTTACTTTCTTGGATTCCTGCTGATGGGGCAGAATACAATAGAGTTTGTTCAAAAAAGGTTGGACATCTTTTTAGATGTGAAAGGTATACAGTGGGGGATATACCAAATAAGTAACATGGGAAGGATGTGATCGAGGATAATCCGATTGCCCATCTTGGAGTCGAGGAAGGAAGTGTATTTTCCCCTATGAGATCATTGGATGATATACTCTGGGGTTTTTGTTTGCCTTCTCTGATCATAGTAAGTACTGTATGATGAGGATAAAGTAATGTTGTCTTAATTTAGCATAGGTTGACTGAGGGACGTAGCTTTTTTCAACGCGTCTACAGATACTTGAGAATAGGTGGACAACAGGGTGCTTTAAGAGACGATAAATGTGCCCAAGGGTGGCTTAAAGATTTCGTGGGAGTGGTGTGGCCCAGTGAGGAGGGTAGACGAAGGAGAGAGGAGGCTGCATGGGGTGCGGGATCAAGCAGAACCGGTGAGTACACCTTCTTCCTCGTACCTGGGGGAAATGAAACCAATGTAGGAAGGAGATTGTGGAAGGAGAGGTTGGTTTTTGAGGGGGGTTATAGGAAGGGGAGAGGAGGGGGCTTACGGCCGGTGAGGGATAAAGATTAGGAAGGGGGATGCGGCGCGGTGTGGAGAGGGCTGCGGGGACGGTGGGGATTAGGAAGGGGAGAAGGAAGAGGTGTGGAGGAGGGGGGGATTTCGGATGGGGGGAATTAGGAGGTGAGGGAAGGAAGGGGAGAGTGTGGTAAGGAGGGGGATTTAGGATAGGAGGAGAGGTGTGAAGTGAGGGGGATTAGGAAGGAGGAGAGTGTGAAGGAGGGGGCTTAGGAAGAGGCGAGGTGTGGAAGGAGGGGGGATTATTAGGAGGAAGGGAGGGAGGTGTGGAAGGAGGGATTAGGAAGGAGGAGAGGTGTGGAAGTAGGGGGCTTAGGAAGGAGGAGAGGTGGGTAAGAGTGTGGAAGGAGGGGAGGGAATTAGGAAGGAGCGAGTGCCGACACCGCTGTCTCCCCTCGCCGAACTCCTACAATCGGTATTGTTTCTGAGGGTGGGGTTATCCTCCTGGATTTCCGGGGTCCTCTAATGCTCCTGACTGGAATAGGTACGAAAGTTGGTGTTGGGGATGGATCGGTGGGGGACGGAGGGGGATTAGGAAGGAGGAGAGGGTGGAGGGAGGGGGATATAGGAAGGTGGAGGAGAGGTGGGACGGAGGGGGATATAGGAAGGTAGGGAGAGGTGTGAAGGAGGGGAGTCGGAAGGAGGAGAGGTGTGGAGAGGGGGATGGATTAGGAAGGCGGGAGAGGGGGTTGTGGATGTGCTTTTGTTGGAAGGTGGAAGGCGGGGGCTTAGGAAGGAGGGAGAGGTGTGAGAAGGAGGGGGGATTGGGGATTAGGAAGGAGGAGAGGTGTGGAGGAGGGGGATTAGGAAGGAGGAGGGAGGGTGTGGAAGGAAGGGGATTAAGAAGGAGGAGAGGTGTGGAAGGAGGGATTAGCAGGAGGCAGAGGTGTGGAAGGAGGGGGTTTCGGAGGAGAGGTGTGGAAGGAGGGGTTTGGAAGGAGCGGTGTGGAAGGAGGGGGATTAGGAAGGAAAGAGAGGTGGGGAGAGGGGGATTAGGAAGGTGAGGTGTGGAAGGAGGGGGAGTAGGAGAGAGGTGTGGGAGGCGGGGGGGGTCCATATACTGTGAGATGAATGGGTTGGGGAGATATAAATAACAAGCGATGCCGGTGTCCCTCTATGTCCCAGCGGAAAGAACGGAGGACGAGATGTAAATATTTCTTGAACGATTGCGTTTCCGCAGAGGGACGTATCGTGGTTGTTTCCGCAGCGGGCATCTTCTCGGCCACATTTTGCTGCGTTTGAACGTTAAAGTTAGAGATATGCCGCGCGTGCGCTCCCGGAAAGAATGCGCCCGCGCGCTTTTACCTCAAACACAACTAGTTTCCAGCTGCATTCTCTGCCCAAACCGCTTCTGATTCAGCATGAGGGGCCAGCAATGATCTTTAACCCCTACACTGCCCAAAAAGCCGGCCTCGCTTTGTAACACATTGAAGATCCTCCTGGCACGGAGGGTTTCAGAAAGCCAAGCACGGTCAGGCGGGCGGCAAAGAGCGAAGTTTGAGGTGTGTGTGTGTGTGGTGTGTGTGTGTGTGTGTGTGTGTGTGGTGGGTGTGTGTGTGTGGTGTGTGTGTGTGTGTGTGTGTGTGTGTGTGTGTGTGGTGTGGTGGTGTGGGTGGTGTGTGTGTGTTTGTGTGGTGTGTGTGTGTGTGTGGAAAATGTACTAAAGTGAAGCATTACCTTTTCCCCACTAATCGATGCAGTACGTACTGCAATCGTCATATAACGTGCATAACTGAGTAAAAAAGCATTTGTTAACAGGCTAGATAGTCTCCCGCTTGCGCAAGCCTCGGTACAGGTAGGGAGACGGTATTGGTGTTGAAGGACGTGCTTGACAGGTCGCATGGGAGCTGTGCGTTTGCCTATTGGAATATATGTCCTTACTCTGGTGTACTAAAAGTGAGTGTCCTTAAACCGGGGTGTGCCTGTACATGTGTACACACACACACACACACACAATACTCAGTAACTTGCACTCTTTGCCCATAGGCCGCCTGACGGGGCTTGGCTTTTGAAATGGGGAAATAGTACTGCGCATTACATGAAGAAAGAACAGAATCAGACGCAGCGCACACGCAGAACTCTTTCTTCCTTCTGCGAGGGCGCGCTGCGTCGGGTTCTGCGAGGGCGCGCTGCGTCAGGTTCTGCGAGGGCGCGCTGCGTCGGGTTCTGCGAGGGCGCGCTGCGTCGGGTTCTGCGAGGGCGCGCTGCGTCGGGTTCTGCGAGGGCGCGCTGCGTCGGGTTCTGCGAGTGCGCGCTGCGTCGGGTTCTGTTTTTGCCACATGTATGCGCAGTACTATTTCCCCCACTAAAGGGAATGTTGTATATATGGATCCCTGGGAGTTGCTGGATTCTAATTGGATATCCGTGTTTGCCAGCTGACCGTGCGTGTGCTTTGTTGCGTGTGCGTGTGCTTTGTTGCGTGTGCGTGTGCTTTGTTGCATTGCGCACTAAACACATCTGTATTCTTACCAATGACTCCCTCTGGGTTTTATTATTTTAAAAAGTGTCGTTAGCTGACATGTTGGACAGAGGTCAGGGCAGTGCGACCCAGTCCTGTTTTTTAGACGTATTGCTCAGCATGGCGGGACTTTGTCCTGTACTTTCTGGCTTGGAAAGACCGGCCTGCAAGTCCCACAATGCGTATTGGTACGAGTTAACCCCCACCTTGCTGCCAGAGGTAACAGCTGTGTTCATTTCCCCCTTGGCAGCACCGGTATTAATACTGCAGTACCGCCCCAGGCCCAGAAAGAACACATGGCAGGGTTCTGTTAGATCCGGGGCGGCCAACTTCAGTCCTCAAGAGCTACCAACAGGTCTGGTTTTCAGGATATCCCTGCTTCAGCACAGGCGGCTCAGCCTTTGACTGTAGGAAGGGCACACACACACCAGCAAATAGGATCGGCTGTAATCTGACCGATGGTAATTTGCCGATACCGTCTTTTTCTCGAAGTGAAAGGTTTCGGAGGTAATATTATCGTGACGCGTGGTTTTTGTCTGGTTATTAATTAGTGTAATTGCTTTGCCGGCTAATGTTTATTTAAAACATTAGTCATTGTGTAGACAATCAAGGATTTCGTTTTAATGTACGGGTTCTCAAGACCCCCCCCAACAGGTCAGGATATCCCTGCTTCAGCACAGGTGGCTCAATCAGTCGCTCAAAGACTGAACCACCTGTGCTAAAGCTGGGATATCCTGAAAACCTGACCTGTTGGTGGGTCTTGAGGGCTGAAATGGAGAACCCCCTGTTTTTAATGTATTTTCACTGTGATGGTTTGTTTAGTGCTTGGATTTTAAACTTTGGGGCGTGTCCAGCAAAAGTGGGGCAATTCTGGGGCAAAAACCTAGCTACCGACGTATCCAAGAAAAGTATCCTGTGGCTTTTCCCCCCGTTGGATAAGATGCAGTTGTGTGCTCCAGAATGGCACCGGTATTTTTGCCTTGCTACATGGAGATGTGTCAGTAAAACACAGCAATAAGAGAGGGTTAATGCCCACACATCGCCACTGATTTTTTGGCCTCTTTTAACCACTGAACGGTCACTCTTGATATCTGTGTAGCACCTTTTAGATATCAGGGAAATACTTTTAAAGCTGCCGTCCTCGACACGTGGTTTTGTTGGTATAAAAAATAAATAATAACAATAGAAATGAAGCAGGGGGTCTGCGGAGCTAAACCGCTCTGATTTCAGCCCCGGGGACCCCCTGATACCGGAGATAATTACCTCCTGTAGGGGGCGCCGGTATCGCTGCTATTTAAATGTCCCAGTCGCACAGGCCAATAGGAAGACGCAAGGGAAGAAGTCACGGCTTTTGATTGTGTCCGTGTGACGCGGGAGCTTTAAAGCCACCATTTCCATAACCCCAACAAGCCCAGCCGGCGCTGCTACCGGCACCCCCTGCGGAAGCATCTCGGGAAGCAGGAGGTCCCCAGAGCCAAAATAAACGCAGTTCAGCTCCAGAGACCCCCTGCTTCAAACCTATTTTTAAAACAAAATGGCGCTTGAACGGCCTCCTTTAAGATGTAACCTCTTTAGTCTTGGACAGGCCAGCTGTGTATTGCTGTGATCTGCAAAGCTTTTCACACCTTTCCAGCAGTGATGTGGTTAAAATGCTGATTAAAATTGGTTATAAACCTTGATATTTTTTTTATATATATATAATTTTATTTTGCAGAGGTCTAACTCTGAGAAAGTGACACCCTCTGCCTTCATTATACAATGCTTGGATACACCCCCTGCTGAAAATCCACCCGTAAATGTCTTGTTTCTGTTGT
Source organism: Ascaphus truei (assembly GCA_036426205.1). Taxonomy (NCBI): domain Eukaryota; kingdom Metazoa; phylum Chordata; class Amphibia; order Anura; family Ascaphidae; genus Ascaphus; species Ascaphus truei. The sequence continues at coordinate 19,056 of WSYH01011049.1, forward strand.
TGTCTCCTCGGTATTCAGGGCTGTGAAGCTGCGATGTAAATGTCTGTGCCTGAAGGACATGTACCTCTCTATGCAACGTCGGGAGGCTCCCGGCGTAATCACACGGGTTTCTCTAACGGGATAACAGTCATGTTTTACAATGAAAATGTTAGGATTTTACAAATTATTTTTTGTAACAATAAAAATACATTCAAATGAATGAGTGCTGGAGTCTGTGCTTCTTTTTAAATAAAGTCGTGTGTGTGTGTGTGTGTGTGTGTGTGTGTGTGTGTGTGTGTGTGTGTGTGTGTGTGTGTGTGTGTGTAATGAATTATTTGTATGCATCAGAATAACGAGTGTCCCACAGCAGGACGGAAACGTTGGATATTCTGCTGGTGGAATATATACCCCTTTCTGATCACTATTAGGCAGAGTCTTCATCGATACTGGTATCTAATCTATATTGGACCAATGTAACCCAGTAACGGTGATGTGCCATGGGTTAAATTTGTTTGTTATCACAGTCCAGGGGGAGCATATAAGAAAGGAGGGACAAAAACAGCCAACTTTAAGGGTAGATGTATTATGATGGTGGGTAGGTATCAGGTCTGTGTCTTGGCTCTATGTTCTGCCTACTCACAAGATAGAGGAGATTATCAGGCACACAAACTGTGGCAACCTGTAGCCTGGAACTCAGGACAAACGGTAACTCCCGGTGGTGCCATGTGGGTGTACCTCGGTATTAAGAGTAATAGCTCCATAGCGCAGATCAATATGTACTTGTTTTTCTAAACGCCGCTGGTGGAAGTCAGTCTGTAGCAGATTTGCTTCACTACAAATTCATACTTTAACTGCTCTTTTTCTTGCCAAGTAGAGTTACTCCACCTCTAATAAACAGACGCAAGTCACTCCCATGCCACCTCTTCTCTGTCGTGGACTCCCTCTTTTGGCCTCTGCTTCCACTTTGCCAGCTGAGGATGATGTAATCTGCAGAGAAATTCCTTCAGTCCCTTCCACACCTCCCCTTCCTAATCCCCCTCCTTCCACACCTCTCCTCCTTCCTAATCCCCCTCCTTCCACACCTCTCCTTCCTACCCCCCCTCCTTCCACACCTCTCCTTCCTAACCCCTCTCTTTCCTAATCCCCCTCCTTCCACACATCTCCTTCCTCCCACACCTCTCCTTCCTAAACCCCCTCCTTCCACGCCTCTTTCTTAATCCCTCTCCTTCCTAATCCCCCTCCTTCCACACCTCTCCTTCCTAATCCCCCTCCTTCCACACCTCTCCTTCCTAATCCTCCTCCTTCCACACCTCACCTCCCACACTTCTCCTTCCTAATCCCCCTCCTTCCACACCTCTCCTCCTTCCTAATCCCCCTCCTTCCACACCTCTCCTCCTTCCTAATCCCCTTCCTCCCACACCTCTCCTCCTATCTAATCCCCCTCCTTCCACACCTATCCTATCTAATCCCCCTCCTACACCTCTCCTTCCTAATCTCCCTTTCTCTACATTGGTTCATTTTCCCCAGGTAGAGGAAGAAGTGTCTCACCTGTTCTGCTCCCGCACCCCATGCAGCCTCCTCTCCCTTTCCTCCCTGGCCCACATCCTCACTAATATCTTTAAGTCCCCCCTTTGGGCACATTTAGTTCTCTTATAAAGCACCCTGTTGTCCGACCTATTCTCAAATTATCTAGTAGACGAGGTTGAAAAAAGACGTACGTCCATCAAGTTCAACCTACGCTAAATTTAGACAACAGATACTTTATCCTATATCTATACTTATTGATCCAGAGGAAGGCAAACAAGAACCCCAGAGTCATATCATCCAATGATATCTCATAAGGGGAAAAATAAATTCCTTCCTGACTCCAAGAATTGGCAATCGGATTAATCCCTGGATCAAAATCATTCCCATGTTTACTTATTTGGTATAGCCCTGTATACCTTTCCTTTCTAAAAAAAGATGTTCAACCTTTTTTGAACAAATCTATTGTATCTGCCATCACAGTCTCCATGGGTAATGAATCCCACACTGTAACTGCCCTTACTGTAAAGAACCCTTTCCTTTGTTGCTGGCGAAATCTCCTTTCCTCCAACCTTAAGGGATGGCCCGAGTCCTTTGTACTGCCCGTGGGATGAATAGTTCTTTTGAAAGCTCCTTGTATTGTCCCCGAATATATTTGTTTATAGTTATAATATCCCCTCTTAGACGCCTCTTTTCTAATGTAAATAAATCTCATTTAGCTAGCCTCCTCATAAGTTAGAGTGTCCAGCCCCTTTATTCATTTGGTGGCTCTTCTCTGCACTCTCTCTAGTTACAGAATGTCTTTTTGTATGTGTGTAACACCTATAAAAGCAAGTTCCTATCTATAGTACCCAAGCTATGTATGTGTGTAACACCTATAAAAGCAAGTTCCTATCTATAGTACCCAAGCTCTGTATGTGTGTAACACCTATAAAAGCAAGTTCCTATCTATAGTACCCAAGCTTCAGTAAGTGTTATTCGTGATAATTTTGTAATTCAAGCAGTGTGTGTTCTTTATGTGAATAAACCCAATTTATTTTATTTCACGCTTTCGTTCAAAGGATCCAGGTATAAATGTGTTAAAAAGCTTGGTCTACCGTGACAACTACATCTTGTATTAAGAAGTGACAGACAGAGCAAAGATAAAAAAAATCCTTTTCCTTGGAATTTCTCACTATATCTGGTAGTGTAATGCAGCGCCCAAGG
>WSYH01011050.1:0-21761 GCA_036426205.1 Ascaphus truei
AAAAATGTAGGGAGAGGGTGGGGTTGAAGAATCAGAGCCAATCAGAAGTTTGTTCTCATCCTACAGACACAGATGTAGGATATTGCTTGAACGGCTGCTTTAATTCCCAATGACACGACTTGACGCATGCGCAATACCAGTAATAATAGCATATTTGTTTGTTTTTCCCCAGAAAATAAACTTTGACATCAAGCGGAAAAAGACAAAAGAAGGGATTTGGATGGACCTCCAATATCGCTTTTTTTTTAATGTTGCTTGCGCATTTTTTGCCACGTAGGCAAACATTTAGTGACAGTGCCTTTTTATTGATAGAACAATTGTGAGCTTTATAGAAAACCTTATACTGTACAGTACTGGTATGCTGCTTTTTTAATCTTCAATTTTTTTTAACTTTGTACAGTACTGTCATCTTCACACCTTTTCTTATTAACACCAAAAATAAAAATGTATATATTTTATTCTATACAGTATGTATTATTTATTATTCAATGCTTTCAACTTTTGCAAAAGTACTACTGTTTTTCTTTTACTGGTATGCGCATGCGTGTTCTGTACTGTGCTGTATGTCTCATTTTGACATTTTTTTTAATAACAGGTAAGAGAAATGCCCTTGCATTACATTACAGTATGTGAAGTGCAATGCTTTGTTGAACTGTTAATAAGAATTCCAGGTCTGCAATAGGGGGTCGGTCAAAAAAGACATTTTATTTTTTAATTCAAGTTTTACAAATATATATTTTTTGGGGTTATCGCCATGGGCTTGCATAGCAATTATGGATATTATGAGATTCAAACAGTACTGTTGCTTTTTAATTCCACACTAGTATGTACGTTCTTTCTGAGGTGGGTGGCATACTGTAGTACTGTGATTTTAATTTGGGGGTGTGGGGATCAAAACATTATGATGAACTGTTGAGAATATGTCTTTGAACTACAGCTTTTAACTTGATACAGCTCGGACAGCTCGCACCCCCTCCCCCCGCACACACACAAGGCTCAAGGATATCAACTTCTTATCAACACCTCTGACAAACCATGCACCATGCCATGCATTCTTTGTTGAACTGTTAATAAGAATTTCAGGTCTGCAATAGGGGGTTGGTCAAAAAATACATTTTTTTTGGTTATCGCCATGGCTTGCATAGCAAGTATGGATATTATGAGATTCAAGTTTTACAAATGCAGAATATATTTTTGGGGGTTATCACCATGGGCTTGCATAGAAATTATGGATTTTATGAGAATCAAACAGCACTGTTGCTTTTTAATTCCACACTAGTCATGTACGTTCTTTCTGAGGTGGGTAGCATACTGCAGTACTGTTATTTTTATTTGGGGGTGTGGGGATCAAAACATTATGATAACCTGTTGAGAATATGTCTTTGAACTACAGTACAGGTAATCCTTCATACAGCTCGCACCCCCCCCCCCCCGCACACACACAAGGCTCAAGGATTTCAACTTCTTATCAACACCTCTGACAAACCATGCCACGCATGCGCATGTGCGATAAGCTAAGCCCTTCTAACTTGCCTTTTCTTCAACACAACACTCCCCCCCACTAGTAATAAGATTAACATGTTGTGTGAGATACAGGCTGAGCTACGCAAAACCCTTCTAAAACTGCTATTGAACTGTAACAAAACAAGTCAACTTGAAGTTCAAAGCTTATCAACAACACAACAACAAAGCCCTCCAACTGAGCCATTCACGTAAATTTACTGTTGCATGATTATCATGAGCTGGGCAGAAGACATGTTGGATAATCCTTAATGCAGGAAAATAGTATTTTTCTATAGAATTTTATTGCATTATTAACAGAAATGATTGATTAAACAATAAAAATATAATATTTTTTATAAAACATTTTTTGTTTTTCTATATATTTTTTCCCAAACTAATGTGAAGTGCAATGCTTTGTTTGTTGAACTGTTCATAAGAATTTCAGGTCTGCAAGAGGGGGTCGGTTTAAAAAATAGATTTTATTTTTTAATGCATAATACAGTACAAAAATACAGTACAGTAGCTCCTGTCTTTCTCTTCGTTATGGCATTGCGAGATGGGGGGGGACAGAGCGGGCTACAGCTCTGAAAATACGGTATTTCAAAAGATTTTTTTAAAACAAATTTTAGGGGGGACAAAAATGAATTTCTATACAGTAACGACTGAAAGAGGGTGGGAGAGGGGGGTTTGTGTAAGATACAGGCTGGTTTGTACATGAACACCGTACTATTATCTTTCACATCCCCCCCTTCCTTTTGTCATTGCTGCAGTTCTGAAAATGAAGAGAAACAATAAATGCAGACATGGTTATTTTGAGTGCCATACAGTACTTACAGTGCTGTAAAGTGCCTGTGTCATACTTACCTGTGCCTGATTAACAGAAATAAATGATTAAAGAATAACAATACAGTATTTATTTCAAAAGATTTTTTTAAAAACACATTTTTTTTTGCAAAAACGAATTTATACTTACGTGTGCCTGATTAACAGAAATAAATGATTAAACAATAACAATATTTCAAAACAATAAATAAAAAAAAAATGATTAACGCATTAAACCATAAATCCACGTTTTTTTTGGTAAACTTTTGCACTAGAGTAGAGTTTGGGAAAAGTCGTTAGCAAGAGGGTTGCCACTCTAAGCACGAGCCCTTGAATGCCTTAACAGGCCAATTATAGTGTCTCTCACAGCTCTCATAATTGTTGGGGTAACACAGAAATAACGCTCCACTTCATTCAAAATGGTCTTTCTTAAATTTGCTGGCAGAGCCTTCTTTCTTTTATTTCCTTCATAATTTACATTGTGAGCCCAACAGCTGTACATCTCAAAACTGACGTGGTGTTTAAATATTGACAGGGCAAATTTATGGGCTGCACCAGCACTTCCAGTCTTGTATTTCTCCCGGGCGTGCTGGGTAAGGTCAGTCAAGATGATGTCCAGCAGCGTTTCAATCCTGGGTGCTGGTGTACTTCTGGCAGCGGACGTGGGTATGCGGTCTGGGAGGATACTTTCCTCCTGTCGTGGCCTTACCGGAGTTGTCATCTCATCCTCAAAGGCATACTGATACAGACAATCTGGTGACAGATGGGGTGAGTGTGGGGGGCTTGGTGAGGGAAGTGTGAAGGTCACATCATGCAGGTCACCCTCATGCTCCTGTATTGGACATACTGGTACAGGGACAGGAACTCGCAGGAAAGAATACATCCCCACAATCTTCCTTTCCATCTTCTCCATGTTCCTTTCCATCTTCTCTATGTTCCTTTCCATTTTCTCCATGCACATATCCATACTCAAAATGGTCTCCAAAAGAAGATCCATCTTTTGATCTGTGCTGTAGACATCTGCATAGGTGGGTGGTGGAGGAGGTGACTAGGGGGTGGCCAGGAGAACAGCATCGAGGATGGTTGGTGGAGCTGGTGACCAGGGGGTTGGCAGGAGAACAGCCTCAATGATGGGTTGTGGAGCAGGTCGGCAGGGGGTTGACAGGAGAGCAGCCTCAATGAGGGGTTGTGGAGCAGGTCGGCAGTGAATTGACAGGAGAGCAGCAGCGTCGAGGATGGGTTGTTGAGCAGGTGAGCGGGGTGGTGCAAGGAGAGGGTTGGGACTCCAATTGACTTGCACTGTGCTAAGGGCGCCAAATTTCTTCTTCACAAAATAAGGCCATGGGGTCTTAACCTTTGGAGCCTTCGGAACATTTTCTTTATTCTGCTTTGGTTTTCGCTTAGGTTTTGGCTGGGAAACAGCTTCCGCCTTTCGCTTGGCCAGCACGCCAGAAGCAAGCTGGTTCCTGCGTCCATAGAATTGGGGGCGATCCATGGAAACAGAAGGATGAATGCACAATGCAGTATCTTGACAAGAGCAAGTTCAGATAGAGATCAGTGTGTGAGAGTCTATGCAATTTGTCTCACCTTTTATTTGAAATTTTTCGCGGGCATGGACACGAGGTGCAGTTGTTAAAAGTGGATGTACTGTGTACTAATCCTGTCGAGTGACGTTGAGGCACACTAAATTAAAGTATAAATACACCATCCATTTTGTGTATTCAATGCACATTCAATACACATCGAATTCACATCGAATTGCTCTGTGTGTGCTCGCATTTTTTTTCTAACAGCAGCGATGCCAAAGAAAAGGATTTCAAAAGATCTCAGCTTGAGAATAAAGGATATGTACCAGAATGGACACGGCATTTTACATATCCAACGCTGGTTACTTGCTTCAGGCTTCGTTTTAGCAAAAAGCACTGTTAGTTATCATGCGCATGGGAATGCCAAAAACGTCAAAAGAAATCTGACCGTCACTACTGAGTAAGTACACTACTACTGTACTACAGTACAGTAGTACTTCTTGTCCTCCATACTGTAACTCTAACAGCGTCTTGTACTGTTCTGTATGCCTGTGTTTTCCTGTGTGTTCTGTATGCCTGTGGTAACTAATAATCCTGCATTTACTGTACACACACACCCACAAAGCATCAACAGTACAGCTTTTATGCCAATGATTGGGTGGTACAGTAGGAGTGACTGAGTGTGTGACAGTGCAGTCTATTGGGATGCTTTATTTGAGGGAGGGATGCTTAATTTGCCTATTGTAACAAATTGTTCTGTTTTTCTTAACACTGTAGGACGACAACCCTTTGGTGGACCAAATAAGTGAACAGAATGATGAGACGTGTGCCACAAGGGTAAAGAATGCACTAGAGGCAATTTATAAAATAAAAGCATCTGTGACCAGCATTAGGCAGATGAGACGGAAATTGGAATGGAAATATGGTCGTGTTAAGTAAGTACTGAACAGTACTGTATACCCCCCACCTCCCTCCCTCTCCAGACTTGTGATTTCTTAGTTAGCCCTCTATTTTCATGTTATGCTCCCTCCTAGCCTACTGTACAATAGGGTTGGCTAACTGTACTGTATGTAATACTGTCCATATTGTATACTGTATTGTTTCAATACATTACTGTTAGTTTTCTATACTGTACAGTAGATGTCTTTGACTTATTTTTTCATTTTTTGAGTTCTGGTAACCATCATACTGTATCTCCAGTATTTAGTACCTCTAACATTATTCCTTGTCATTACAAACCGTATCCTATGATAAGGGAAGCCAACAAAATAAAAAGAGTGGACCAGGCACGGGCATGGATCGAAAGTGGCGAGACTTTCCAGGATGTCATCTTTACTGACGAGACAACTGTAGCGCTTGAGAGATTTGCCCGTTTTGCATTCTACAAAAAAGGACGCCTATCTCTGAAGCCACGTCCCAGTGAAGATGCATGTGTGGGGTGCCATTTCTAGACAAGGACCAGGATGCCTCATTATCTTTGAGGGTAAAATAATGCACAAACACATGCTGTGCCTGTGGCCTTGCCTCATGCACTAGACAGCTGTACCGTACAGTATTTTTCACCCTAATGTTACTGACATTTTTCTTTTCTTGTTTCCAGGAATCATGAATAAAGCGTTCTTCCAAGATCACATAATTACACATGTTGTCGAATATATTAGGAATGATTTCCTATCTGGTCACCGGTTCTTCCAGGACAATGATCCAAAACACACCGCGTCAACAGCTCACATTCTTGCCAGCGGTATCAACTTGGTTAAGATTCCAGCAGAGTAAGTTGGGTAACCATTTCTCATTGTTTTACAGAGTTTATATCTCCTTACAGTAAGTAATTAACTTTTTTTCTCCCCTCCTACTGTATTCCAGATCACCAGATTTTAATCCCATCTAAATGGTACAGCTGCGGCCGCCTTTATCCTAATGCGGCCGTATTGGCGCAACTCTGATAACCGCAGATGCAATATTTTTTTTTCTTCCGGAATATGTTCCGGTATTTTAGCGTTCGTAATATTAGCATTTTATTAGCGCTGTCTGCAATACTGCAATGCCGTCTAAAAACTCAGGGGGGCGTTCGCAAGCTGTTGTCTTCAAAGTCTAATACTTTAGCAGTTCAACCTACGTCAGTACACAGTCTGCGTGTGCGCGCGCAGTAATTGTAAATTTGCATATTTACAGGTATACATGCATGTGCAGTACTGTATGTCTCATTTGAACATTGTTGAAACACATAGGCGTGTACTGTAACAGTTTCACATTTCGGCGTATACTGAGCTCTCCCCTCGCTCGCCCCCGCACACACAGGCTAATTTACTGCACTGCAGTATTTCAACTTCTTATCTTAACTACAGTACAGTACACCTCTCCCACACCATTCCTTTGAATGTGTGTCTTTCTGGTTTCAATCAGATTTCTGCTTGCTAGCTGATGATTACTGTGCATGCGTCTTTAACTTTACCACTGCTTGCTTGCGAAGTTCAAGAGTGATTTTTTATTTTTATTTTCTCCACAAGCCTGCCTAAACAATCTTGATATTACGATATTCAATCTGTGCTGTAGCTTTTGACTGCGACACTATGCGTTTGACTGCACATGGTTGATTTGTGTGTTGTTTATGTATTTGGGGGTGTGGGGATCAAATTATTATGATGACCTGGCTGTTGAAAATATGTCATGTCTTTGAACTACAATACAGCTAATCCTTCATGCAGTTTTAGCCCCCTCCCCCCGCAGACACACACAGGGCTCGCTCAAGGATTACAACCTCTTATCGACACCTCTCCAGAACCATTCCATTTCTAAAGCTTGTCATTGTGCTTTTAATCATCCCTAGCCGAGAATCACCTCTCTGCGCCTGCATGTAATCCTCTTTGGGAAGGGAGCTACATAGTTGATGATTACTGCGCATGCATCTATAACTTCACCAATGCTTGCTTGCGATGTTCAAGAGTGAGTGACAAAAAATATATATATATATATATTTTTTCTCGTCATTTTTTATTTTTATTTTCTCCACAAGCCTGCCTAAACCATCTTGATATTACGATATTCAATCTGTGCTGTAGCTTTTGACTGCGACACTGTGCGTTTGACTGCACATGGTTGATTTGTGTGGTTTTTATGTATTTGGGGGTGTGGGGATCAAATTATTATTATGACCTGCCTGTTGAAAATATGTCATGTCTTTGAACTACAATACAGCTAATCCTTCATGCAGCTTTAGCCCCCTCCTCCCCGCAGACACACACAGGGCTCGCTAAAAGAGTATAACCTCTTATCGACACCTCTCCAGAACCATTCTGTTGCTAAAGCTTGTCATTGTGCTTTTCAACCTCTCTCACACCATTCGTTAATTTTCCAATTATTGGCTTTCCCTTATGTTAATCTTATTATGTAACCAATTATTAAAAAGGTAACCAATTATTAAAACTGTATGTCTTCTTGAAGAATCCCCCCACACACACATTCGCAGTGAATTTAAAGTTCAAAGAAATAAAATCTTAATGTAATTAAATATGTATTTTATTTTATCAGGAAAGAAAAAAACAAATAATCATTGAGAGAGGGGGGGATGAAAATTGAGGGCCGGTGGATAATCATGAATAATGCACATTGATAATAATAAAAACAGTAATACAAATTTTCCGTCTTTATCTTCTTCATCATTTTGTGTTATTCATTGAGAGAGGGGAGGTTTTGTGTAAATCATGACTGCAGTTTTTTTACACTTAACTGTACACACAGTTCACAAACTTTACACATGAAACCCCCTGTTATGGATTACAGGTAGCATAAGGTACATATATAGTATAATTATATGTCTTAGTATAGCTTAGAGCATACTGTCAGAATATTAGCTATTTTTCTTGCCTTGGAAATAATATCAGTTACTAGAATTTTTGCAGTTAGGATTCTTTGGTTTGCTGAGAAATGGCCAGGATATAGTGTTGTGACATATGTCGTTGAGAGGCAGGTACTTACGCATAAAAGCAGAAGTTGTTTGAACTGTAAACACTCTGTGGTCAAACTGTAATGCCAGTAAGACACATCATCAGCCACAGATAATGCTCACGTACACCACGTATCACATGTCACGAAAAGAACAATAAAAGGTTAGCGTGATGCCATGTTAGGGAGAACCGAGTGGCAATCCACACTGAGACGAGACCTAGTGAGACTGGCGTGACCTATCATAATATCTTGGGGTTCGTGAGTGTGACAGGCATACTAACTAAATAATCTCTGCATAAGTAGAAATGGATTGTTAGCTTACTGTTAGCTGTTAGCTTACTGTTAGCTCATTTCTTTGCAATTTTGCTTATGATGTTTTCTGGTTATTTTGTTGTATTACAATAAACAACAAACCTTATCTTATACAAACTCTGAGTGACCTTTCTTTATAATAATCTCACAATACTCTGACATACAGTAAAAAGGGTGTGAGACTGAGAGTTCTGCAGGTGAAACATCGCGATGAGTGCTTCTGCTTAGGGCAGAATATAACTTATCACGAGGCATTACCTGGGAGAAGAAAGTTTGGCATCGTGCCCAGATTATTTGGCGCCCATACGTGATTGATACTCATGAGTTGTATAAATAAGTCATAAATTTATGTTACCCATTTAATCTTTGAAGTACACGTGTATGCTATTTCCTCTTTATAATAGAGTTGGTACAAATTTCAATCGTATATCATGGCTGTCAGGGATTTTGCACGAGTTGCAGACCTAAATGTTTTAATGAGAAATCAGTATCAGAGAGATCTGAATGATGGGGAAACTATTGCATTTGAAATACAGTTTGGTCCATGGGGACCAAATACTCCTATATATACCCTACCCAGATACTCATATATAACTGTAGATACTACTGCTGATCCAGTCACATATCAATACATACAACAGGCATATAACCCATTGACACATACAATCATTAATTTGACATATAATGCAGCGACTGTTATTTTGGGTCAACAGCCTTTAATTGCTACAGGCATACACAGACATGGTCCCATTAATTCTGGTGCAAAATGGGGAGAAAATCGCACACACTTATTTACACCAGTTACATTAATCGAGTTAACACAAGCTGCACGAGATGTAGCAACAGAGCGTGTTAATGCTATTGCAGAAATCACACTGCTAAGAGAAATTATTAATGTCTTCTTAGCAACAAGAGGAGCTCAAGCGTTAATTGACGTGCCAGCTCGGGTCCAAATCTGTATTCCTATGGCCAATATTAAAGCAACAATTGGTCAATTACCTACTAATCCAAAAGACATTGCATTATGGCTTAATGAGAGAACACATTCATTAGATGGAGTTTATCCATCACCCACACCACAACAAAAGCTTGCTTTGGTAAATGCTTTGCTCCCGGCAGGTTTGTCAATCAAATTGGCTGAAGCACGAGACTGGGATTCAGTCATCAGCAATGTGTATGAGAAAACTCACGGGAAGGTTACTATTTCATCACTAGCAGATACGCTAGGACAGGTTAATAAGACTAGTGGGATAGTAGCTGCTTATATTGTAGGGCTACGTTTTACACAAGGCAACCATGAGATTGTTTGGGGTTATTTAAAGTCACTCATTAAGGGCCAATGCCTGCTGTTAGACCTTGAGAGACAGATACAAGGTTTACCAGTAGAACAAAAAGCAGAAAGGGTTCCTGAAATATTAAAAAATACGTATACTCTCGTAGGAAAAACTCTGACAGGAGAGAACGCAGGAGCGCCTAAATCGCAAACCAGTGACAGGAAGTCTGACCGATCTGATACAGACAAGGGGAGAAATTTTCCTAAACAAAACAGAAAGTGGAGAGGATCATACAATCAATATCAGACTCCAGTTTATCCTAGAGACGAGCAGTGGGACAGAAAAGGTAATTTTCAGAGAGACTGGAAGTCAGACAATAGGGGTTATCAAACTCAGAGACAACAAGACACTCCTACTGTACAAACACCACAAAATACACATTATAAACAGCCACCGCGTTATGAGGGTGGGGGGTCCAGATTTAATCTGAGAGAGTACACTAGGACTCCTGACAGGTACGGTCAGAACAAAGGTAGCGAAGTCAGATTTCGTGACAAACGCACAGGCTATAATACACAGACCTCCGAACCGACTAACAGTCAACGCGAGGTTAAAAAACAAGCTGCTACTCCAGCAACCACAAAGAAATCTGTGGGCAAAGTTACACAACTGCCTACAGAGCCTCACGAGGAATGAGTAATTTTAAATTACGCATTGAATACAAGGGACATGTTTATGACGGTTTTTTAGACACACAGGCAGAAATATCCCTTGTAAGAACTAATATTTTAATTGATGAGGATTATGTACAAAATATCACAATACAAACAATTGAAGGAGAGGGTACTCATCCTTCATATTATTTAGAATTAAAAATCAATGGTAGAAATACTTATGTTGAATTAGTTGAACATATTAATTTAGGATGTGATTTTCTAATCGCTTTTAAAGATGTTGCTTCGTTCATTCAAATAAAAGAGGAGGTGGCAAAAAAACCACAGCCAGAGTTGACTGTGAAACTTGACTTGGCTGCAATCATCACAGACCAAGTTAATAACAGTACATTTATTGATAAGGCAAAGTTATAATTGGTTAATGACACATAAGTATATTTTTCAACAATGGGAAAATCAAGTGGGTTTAAGGAAAGGTATTGTTCATGACATTAATACATGTTCTACACTTCCAAAGAAACAGGCCCAATATAAAATTAATCATGCCGCCTTACCAAGCATACAAATTGTAATCAATGATTTGCTTAAACAAGGGGTGCTAATTGAGCAGTTCAGTCAAATGAATACTGCAGTATATCCTGTGCCTAAAAAAGACGGCACATGGAGAATGGTGTTAGATTATAGGGAAGTTAATAAAGTGACACCTTTAGTGACAGCACAGAACACACATTCACCTTCAATATTAAGCGGATTACAGCGTAAACGATTTAAAACCGCAATAGATTTGGCAAATGGCTATTGGTCTCACCAAATCACACCTGAGAGTTATTGGCTAACGGCATTTACCTGGAAAGGTAAACAATTAGCCTGGTCACGTTTACCACAAGGTTTCGTGAATAGTCCAGCAGACGTAATCTCACTATTGTCTAAGTTTGAGAATATTGAAATTTACGTGGACGACCTATTTTTGTCACATGACACAGAATCAGAACATTTTAAAGTCCTGACAGAACTATTGCTTACATTGACAGAGGCTGGTTACCTGGTTTCGTTAAAGAAATCACAGCTTGCAAGAGGAAGTGTGACATTTTTAGGCTTTGAAATAGCTGAAAATGGCAGAGGCCTCTCTAGTAATTACAGAGAGAAAGTGTCTAACATCAGTGTTCCTAAAACACTGAAACAGTTAAGGAGCATTATTGGGTTACTGAATTTTTTAATGTGCTGATTGAACCATTGCATCATTCAATATCACGCGAGATTAAGTCAGAACAGACTAGGCCGAAAACACCTTTTAAATGTTAACTGTTGAGGATGAGGCATTGCGAAAGTTATTAGCAGCAGTTAATGATGCTTCCTACTTAGCGCAGCGCGACCCAACAAAACCATTGTCAGCATATGTAAACATTTCACCACTAGCTGCATACATTCGAATTTACAATGCCATGGAAGCTGTACCAATTACACTTCTATCTTATGTATTCACAAGTACAGAGAAAAGATATTTGCCGCTTGAAAAATTGTTATCAGAGGTTACACTTACAGTGCTGAAATCAAGAGACTTGGCACAGGGACAGGATATCTATATATACACTTCAGTAGCTTCACTGGCAACATTGCAGAAACAGACCATTCCGGACAGGAAGGCATTAAGAAGCCTCTGGTTGAAATGGTATACTATCATAGAAGATCCGCAAATACATTTTGTGCATGACAAAACATTAATGACACTGGATGATTTGCCATCACTTTTTGATGGAGTGAGATGGGAAACACAAACACATCCAAATGATTATTACACATGCATTTTCTACACAGATGGTTCAGCAGTAGACTCAAGCAAAGAAGGAGTAAATAAATCTGCAGGTTCAGGAATTGCTAAATATGAAGCAGATATGAATCTGCTGCACAGTTGGCAATTACCTATAGGAGATCACTCTGCACAGTTTGCAGAAATTCGCGCATTAGCATTTGCTATGAAAGAAGCACTTACAGTTAATGGACATTTACTTATAGTTACAGATTCCGCATACTTAGCACGGTCGGCACTACAGGATCTCCCAATATGGAAATCAAATAGATTTTTAAATGCCAAAAGAAAACCACTAACACATATTGCTAAGTGGAAGGCCATTGCTGCCTATCTTGATCTGAAGCCTGATATTGAAATTGTACATGAGCCAGCGCATAGATCGCTTGGTTCTTCGGTTCATACTATGGGTAACCAGTTTGCAGATAGTCTCGCGCAAATTGTAAGTCAAAAATTTGCCGTTAACAAAGTGTTGACAAGGGCACAGTCAAAGTCAGTCAGTCTTGATGCAGAGTTGTATGCTTGTCTGGATACTACCAGGCCTAATCCACCTGGTTATCCTAAAAAATACTCATATAAACTGGTCGACAATAATTGCATGGTTGTAATTGATGTTAATGAATTCATTGTTCCCCCTGTAGCAAGCAGAATGCAGATAGCTACGCAAGCACATGACAGTGTGGGACACCCTCACCTAGGGAGAGAAAAAGTTTTGTTGACACTGAAACAGAAATATTGGTGGCCGAATATGAGAAAAACGGTTAAGACAGTTTTAAGAAACTGTAAACCATGTCTGTTGGTAAACAGTCTAATCATCAGACACCACCATTTATTATTAATGCAATACCGAGCAAGCTGTTTGATTTAATATATTTTGATCATATTGGACCATTACCTCCATCACATTCCTACAAACATGTTTTGGTTTGTGTTGATGCTTGTACAAGGTTTACGTGGTTATACCCCGTTCGTAGCACGACAGCTAGCTCTACAATTAATTGTCTCAACTCCTTAGTAAGCGTTGCTAAGCCCAAGGCCTTTCATCCCGATGGTGGACCTGCTTTTACTGCAACAGAAACCAAGGAATGGGCCACAATATTAGGTATTGAGTGGGCCTACAGCTCGCCGTCCCATCCTGAGTCTTCAGGAATGGTCAAACGCAAAAATTACGAGGTGAAACAACTTTTAACCAAAATGCTATCTAATCGTCCAACACAGTGGAACCCACTTTTTGTTACGGTCCAGATTGGTCTAAATAATATTCCTAACACAACAACTGGTAAAACACCACATAAACTGTTATATGGTACTCCTGTGAATACACAGTTTAATAATGATACTATTTCTGTCCCAGGGAGACTCGAACAAATATTAATTGTACAAGAATTGAGGGATTCTTTTCCCCATACAGCCCACACATCATGTAATCCTAAAGCTTAGATGCCGCAGATTGGACATTTGGTCCAGGAGAGGGTTGCTAAGGTAAAGCCGTTGCGGCCTAAGTGGAAGAAACCATCCATGATACTGAAAAGGTTAAACGAACGTACCTTTGTTATCCAAGATACTAACGGCAAAGAAAGGACTGTGAGTATAGACAATCTTAAACCCACAGCTCACTGCAGTGAAAAAACTGTAAAAGATGGAGGAGACACCATATCTGGCACAGAATTCGATGGAGCTGCAGTCTCTCGAAGCACAGATTGCACGGCCACAGGATGTGGGAACTAATCACACAGGTGAGGTCCAACAAGCTGAAGCTGACTTCCCTGACCCTGACCAAAGATATACATATGTGTTACCTGCCATACCCGATCAACGCAATATTTTCCGGGAGGCCTATCAAACAATGGCTAAGGTAATCACGAAGAAAAGACTGTTTAAGACTATTTTGTGTCTCTCAATCTGTTTTGCTTTTCTAGCAATATCCGCCAGTGTTATTTTCAGGTTTCAATGGCATTTTGTGACTAAACAAGAAGACGAGATCATCAACTGGCAACGTACAGCTGCACACGGTATTACCACACCAGGCTCCAGAATCGTGAAATGAGGACTTCACTATGATTTGAAACCGGTGGAGGTACAGTCGGTGGGTATACCTCAAGGTGTGTATTGGAAGCCGTTTCCTAAACCTATCATCTAGAAACGAAAGACTTTGGGAATTTCACAGGTTGTGCTGTTTGATTCAACTGTGCTAGCTAAAGAGGCTGGTATCACTACGCCAGAAGGAAGGAAACTGGTGACATGACATCTGAATGCCCAGATGCAACAGCTGCAATCTACGAGCCTGAAATATGATCTACCCCTGCATGACCATTGGAAACAGCAGAGCTACCGTGAACAACGTTGTTATGCTGAATTTGGACATTGCTATTTCATTGAATTTTAAGGGACACGTAAATGGCCAACGAAGGAGCTGAAAGCTGATCATTGCCCTCGGCCTGGTGTAACCATGGACAATATAAGGTGTAAGCAATACCCTATTTTCTATCTGAATACAGGTCAGAATACTCAGAAAGGATTTGTTCCGAACGGACAGATTGATCTTAGAGTGGCATTCTGGGAAGGTGCTGAAGAAGAAGAGTACAGAATTCTTGGAGGGGTAAGAGCCTATAATTCTGCTGTTTTCTGCTCTGACAGTATTTACTCAGAATGGTGGGACCCATCCACAACCGCTGATGAACTGTTACTCAAACTTCAAGATGTGATGGAAGATGCTAAAACTGGACAGCTACAGACAGCAGCACTTCCGAAAGAATGAAATATAAAAGGTGATGGTATGTTGTTTTGTGAAACTACAGCATGGGACACTTGCACTCAACCACGCTTTGCAACATTTCCCAATACTACATACTACAGCCATTCATGTAAAGGTTTCAAGAATGCATGTGGTATCACATTGGAGAAATTAATCGATGAAGGGATTTGTGATAAGGACAATACAGTATTCAATTACGGGTGTACTCCCTGTTCTTTTTATTACAATCTCACGGAAGGCTATTTTAAATGGCAACCAAAAATGATTGATCAAGGATTTTTACATTTTTCTGGATTACGAGGCTTTTGGTGTGTGGAGCAAATAGTGATTATGAAACCTAATTATAAAGTGTACTCCCTGTTCCAGAAATGTCTCAATGATAGTTTACATATTAATGTAGACACGGTAATCAGGGCAATGAGCAATTTAATGAATGTACAAATAGCTCCAGATGACAAACCCTGTGAATATGACACATGCACCACACATAATATTGTTAACATGCCCTACTCAGAGGCAATATGGGGTACAAATGCTTCAATGAATACCATAGTGTATTATCAGAATGATACATATTTAATGGATGAATGTAAGGTTTCAAGTAAATCATCTACTAGGAAATTGCTTACTAACAATGATATTTTTATCACCACAGGACACCTGCTGAGTGATTCTGTTTCAGTTATAAGCCAAATCTCTGACTCAAATGATGAAGAATTGAGGAGAGGTATATTGGTGTTAAGGGATCATCTGATAACATTTGCTTCATACACAATTTCAGACATTACAGTGTTATCTGAAGGAATCAAAGCTTTGGTTATTCTTAATCACATCACTTCTATAAGGTTAACATTGCAAAGTCACAAGGTTGACATATCACTTTTAAATCTCACATGGATCACACAGAATCTCAATTTAAGTCCAAAAGAATCTGAGATCCTAGCGTATGTTTCACAAACCACAGTATATGACATACAAGAAAGAAACCACAGACGGGTTCCTAATCCTGATGACTCTTTATGGGAAGTTTTTCTGTACTACGAATTAGTTATCACAGGATATGTTTATACAACAAATTGGGAACTGCTTAATTTTGGACACTTAACACACACAGGGTCTTATTTCGCAAGGGTGCAGGTTACTCAACCATATGTGTGTGAAATGTGATCGTGATTTTTTCATCAGCACTGCACGATGTGTTGATAAAGGTTATTTAGTATGTGACAACATCATACAGCACATGCCTTGCAATGATCAAATGCAAGGTAGCAACTGCCCAATAACTGCGACACCAATTCAAACTCCTTTTACATTAATTCACAGTCTAGATAATGGGAGTTACATAGTTTTGTAAACAGAAGAGGATTGCAATATACCTCCTTTTCAGGCATCACTTGTCACAGTTAATAGGAGTATACAGTGTTTTGGTACTACTATTATTCCACCTCTGTTACATAAGACAGTTACATCTGCCGTACACTTCCAGGTACCAGCTATCCCACTAACACTTCCACACATAACAGCCTATTTGGTACATTTAAAGAACATGAAGATAACTATAAGGTTCACACATCATATGGTGCATACACTCCTACAAAGAGTTCACAGTGAATTACTACGTGTTGATTTACACCCGGGTGATTTTCCACAGTGGTTAACTACACTACGTGAGTCACTGGAAACTTTTTGGCCAATGACGGGTAATTTCTTGTCAAATATAGGTACCAGCCTACAAACTACTGGTAAAAGTATTTTTGGAGGACTAGGAAATGTGTTTGGAATCCTAGGGTATTTGAAACCACTATTGTTTTTTATTTTAGGGATAATAATCCTTGTTATTTTACTTCGTGCTTTCTCTTTTCTTCCAAAGATGAAGAAACACTCAGCTTAATCGCATTTTTACTTCTAGCATATATTTTTTATATTTTTACCTAGATACTAATATACTGTTTTAAGCACACAGGTCAAATTTAACCTGCTCCAGCATGCTTTGTTGGAAGGACACAGACGACTAAAAAGATACTTCACAAATGTTGCGTCTACCACGGTCATATCAAAACTCAATGAGAATGTATTTGGATGAACTTGTTTTGCCACATCGGAAGCTCCGCAAAGTGCATGCAGTTCATGATTTGATGAGAGACTTTATGTATCAGACTCACTTGTTTCCTCAGGACCATTTTCAGTTTTAACTCCTAATGGGACATTGCTTCCGCGTAGCTTGCTAATGTTATGTAATTTTTGGCAAGTAAAATCTCTACTGACTTTTGGTGATCAACCGAACTTCAAGTGCAGAGCAAACAACGTCAAATATTTCAAATGTCTTTTTATACACTTGAAGAAGGTCATATCAGCATAGTTAGCCACGGGTCATATAATTGTACCACGTTATTTGCGTGTTCTGGTAATAAACATCAAAATTGTTTTGGGGCACGATGGAACACTACTATGTTGAGTATGTATGAACGACAAAATCAACCTGCTTTGCAACTGGGTGATTTTTACAGATTGACACCTTCCCATTTTGGGATCACATGTGCACATATGCACAGTTGTGGGTATTTTGGTGTTCCATCACAAACTCCTGTAGGCTCAGGTTCATCAATATCAGAGAGCAGTGACACTATCATACAAAAGTACACATAATGAATATTTTCTGCTTTGTTTGTTTCTCTGCACTAGCAAAAATATGATAATTATGCGTAGGAGAGGGTGTTATGGATTACAGGTAGCATAAGGTACATATATAGTAAAATTATATGTCTTAGTACAGCTTAGAGCATACTGTCAGAATATTCGCTATTTTTCTTGCATTGGAAATAATATCAGTTACCAGAATTTTTGCAGTTAGGATTCTTTGGTCTGCTGAGAAATGGCCAGGATATAGTGTTGTGACATATGTCGTTGAGAAGCAGGTACTTACGCATAAAAGCAGAAGTTGTTTGAACTGTAAACACTCTGTGGTCAAACTGTAATGCCAGTAAAACACGTCATCAGCCACAGATAATGCTCACGTACACCACGTATCACATGTCACGAAAAGAACAATAAAAGGTTAGCGTGACGCCATGTTAGGGAGAACCGAGTGGCAAGCCACACTGAGACGAGACCTAGTGAGACTGGCGTGACCTATCATAATATCTTGGGGTTCGTGAGTGTGACAGGCATACTAACTAAATAATCTCTGCATAGGTAGAAATGGTTTGTTAGCTTACTGTTAGCTGTTAGCTTACTGTTAGCTGTTAGCTTACTGTTAGCTCATTTCTTTGCAATTTTGCTTATGATGTTTTCTGGTTATTTTGTTGTATTACAATAAACAACAAACCTTATCTTATACAAACTCTGAGTGACCTTTCTTTATAATAATCTCACAATACCCTGACATAAAAAGGCTGTGAGACTGAGAGTTCTGCAGGTGAAACATCGCGATGAGTGCTTCTGCTTAGGGCAGAATATAACTTATCACGAGGCATTACCTGGGAGAAGAAAGTTTGGCATCGTGCCCAGATTAACCCCCTCTCCCCCAATACATCCCTTTTTTTCTGAAAAGACAAGAAAATAAAAAATTAGTGCAGTTATGTGCATACTGTATTATGGCATTGTGAACTGTATAGCTACTCCATATTGGACTACAGTACGCAGATAGTACTGTCAAACTAGTCTATACTGGAACTACTGTATACTGTAGCTACTGTTAAATACTTTGTTACCAGGTGGCTAGTGCTGCTATCTCATGAAAGAAAAAAATCTGTGCCATACTTACCCGTATCATACTGTACTTACAGTACCATACGACAGTACAGTACTATACCATACTACCTTCCTGATGCTTGCCCATTACGCGCAATCACAATGGGCAACACAGTCACAATATGGTCAAAATATTTATTGCATCGCTCCACGGTGAGTACATCGTTCCAAAAACTCATTATGCCTTGCGCCAACTCATCCTTTTTGGAGGGTTTCACGACTTTTCTGATATGGTCCTTCAGCTGATGCCAGAAGATTTCGATAGGATTGAAGTCTGGCGATCTGTCATTGGAGGGGGAAAAAAAGGACAATTAGTTAAAGAGATACAGTACACAGTAAAAACAGTGCGAAAAAATGAGACACAGTTACCGCACTTACTCCGCTGGCGTCTTCACCCAGTTGATACCACGCTCAAGAATATACGCTGGTGACGCGGTGTGCTTCGGATCGTTGTCCTGGTAGAAACGGTGACAATCTGGGAACTCACGTGTGATGTATTTCACAATCTCAGGCACAATTTTCTCTTGGAAAAAAGCTTTATTCATTATTCCTATAACAAGAAAAGAAAAGTGCTCAAAAAACTGCACACTAGTACAGTACAGTGCATAAGGCAAAAGCGTGTGACTTATTTTACCTTCAAAGATGACAATGCATCCTGGTCCACGCCTAGAGAGGGCACCCCACACATGCATCTTCACTGGGTGTTTTGAACGCGGCTTCATAAATATGCGACCTTTTTTGTGGAATGCAAAGGTGGCAAATCTCTCCAGCGATTCAGTAGACTCGTCAGTGAAGATGCAATCCTGGAATGTTTTTCCACTGTCGATCCATGCCTGGGCCTTGACCACTCTCTTGATCTTGTTAACGTCCCTTATCATAGGGTATGCTCTGTAATGACAAGGAATAATTTTATAGGTACAGTACAGTTTCTTAAACAACACTTTAACCTCCTGTACTGTCCAGTATTAACCTCACACGTCCATATTTCCATCCAATTCTGCGTCTCATCTTCTTTATGCTGGTCTCGGATACAGTGAGATTGTGATTTTGCAGCAGAGTGTATTTGACCCTTAAGGCACTCTTCTCATCATTCTCTTCACTTATTTTGTTGACCAGAAGAGTTGTCTCCCTACAGTGTACAGAAAAACAACATTCCGGTAAGTTACAGTGCAGTAAGCCACAAGTACAGCACATCACTTACAGTAAACAATTATAGATGTAGCAATATAAACAATAATAGATAGATATACTGTATTATATACTGTAGTTATATAAATATTACGAAATAATTATAAAATTAGATAGATCTATACTATATATTTATATTAATATGCAGCAATATAAACAATAATAGATATACTGTATTATATACTGTAGTTATATAAATATACTGAAATAACTATAAAATTAGATAGATCTATACTATATAGTTATATTAATATGCAGCAACATAAACAATAATAGATATACTGTATTATATACTGGAGTTATATAAATATACCGAAATAACTATAAAATTAGATAGATCTATACTATATAGTTATATTAATATGCAGCAATATAAACAATAATAGATATACTGTATTATATAGTTATATAAATATACTTATGCGTTAGTTACTGTTGGTGTCCTCGTGCGTTGTTTGGTTTTTCCGTTTGCATGATAGCACACGGTGGTTGATGGCACAATGAGGCCAGAAGCAGCTAACCAGCGTTTGATATCTGCAATTCGTTGTCTGCTCGTGTACATCTCCTTAATTCTCATGCTGAGATCCTTTGAAATATTTTTAACAGGCATAGCTGCGAGTAGAAAGAAATACAAGCAGAAGAATGTATATTCGATGTTTAGTCGATGTGTATTCAATGTGCATTGAATTCACAAAATGGATGGTGCATTTATACGTTAATGACTCACATTAGAGTACGCCCACTTTTAACACCTGCACCTCGTCGCCATGCATAAAAGGTTATACACTTTGCATAGCCCACCACTCGATGATCTGTATCTGAACCTGCCCTTGTCCAGATACTGCATTGTGCCATCTGCTTCCATGGATCAACCCCGATTCTACAGACGCAGGAAGCCACTCGCCTCTGCCATGCCTATCACACAGAAAAAGCGAAAGGCGGCAGCCATTTCCAAGCCATGGCCAAAGCGACAGGCTAAGGCTAATAAAGAAAACCTTCTGCTGACCCCAAAGGCTAAGGGTTTTAATACACGTAAGCCTTATAATGTCAAGAAGAAATTCGGTGATGTACACTCAAGGCAAAACAAATGGCACCCAACCCATCGACCCGCAGGCCACTTCCTCGATTATGCTTCGACGTCTCTGCCGCTGCTCTCCCGGAAATCTAAAGCCCATATTCTCCAGTACTCGTCCACAATGCTGCCGCTGCTCTCCCGGAAACCCACAGCCCATCTTCTCCACTACTCTTCGACGATGCTGCCGCTGGTCTCCCGCAAATCCACGGGTCACTTTCTCCATTACGCTTAGATGACTCTGCCGCTTCTCGCCCGGAAATCCACAGGTCACTTTCTCCATCCCTCTTCGAAGATTCTGCCGCTTCTCTCCTGGAAATACACAGGTCACCTCCTCCATCCTTCTTCGACGACGCTGCAGCTTCTCTCCAGGGAACCTCCATCTCATCCTCCGTAGCACCCATCCACCCAGATGTCCACAGCACCCCATGCACAAGAACCAGCTTGTTAGACCACATGCTGAATGGGTTAAGTGTCGATATCCCCGGGAACTCTACTATGCTGATAAAAATAGATCTTCTTTTAGAGACCATGCTAAATATGGATCAACGGATGTAGAAGATGGATCAACGGATGGAGAAGATGGATCAACGGATGGAGAAGATGGATCAACAGATGGAGAAGATGAATCAATGGATGGAGAAATGGATCAACGGATGGAGAAGATATAGACTGACATAGCGGGGATACATAATTTGCTCGGTGTTCATGCCCCTGTATCCCCGACGCCAGAGCAGGAGGGTGGCATGGATGTGATGAATGGGACCTTTGAACACCTTCCAACATCAAGCGCACCCCCTCCACCAGAAGAATTTGTATACATGTATGCCGTTGACGAGGAGGATAACATAACTCCGTCAAGACCACGCCAGGAGACAACACAGCAACCAAGACAGGAGGAAAGCTTCCTCCCAGACAACCTACCCTCGTCTGCCACCACAAGCACACCCGCTCTCAGAAGCACACCCGCTCCCAGAATCCAACCTACATACGCTTGCATCGATATGGTGCCCGACATCATCCTGCGCGAGCTGCCACCGGCACTCAGGGAGAAGTATAGGGTGGTGAGTGCTGGTTTAACCCAGAAGTATGGCATGTTAATTTTTAAGCACCACGTGTCCTACTTGGTG